>KB672713.1:5102350-5160639 GCA_000349145.1 Anopheles dirus | reverse complement strand
GACCGGGTTCCGGTCGACGGAGCATTGTTTTCCCTTTTCTTTATATGGCGGTTTCGTGTTCGACACGGCAAGCTCTGCCAGCGAAGTGAAGTAGTAAAGATTGATTGACGGGGTTATTTTAACTCTTTTTACTTCCCGCCAGGTGTAGAGTCTAAGCTATATAGAGTAGAATTTAAAAGTATAGAATTTCAGGATTGGCTGCCTTGGTTGTATGAACCGTGAAGGGTTAACGAGGCATTGAACGAAGACGGATGAAGAACGAATGCAAGCAGGGCATTCGGAGGTAGACCGCGAAAGCAAACGGAGCGTCGAATAAAGTGTGAATCGATTATAAAGGACTGAACTCAACACCAGGCAGGCAGTACTGTTTACTCTCATGTAACAACTTTCATCTCGAGCTGAGCTTGCCGGCGATTGATCGAGTTTCGGGATTTGGGATTTAATCAATCAAACCACCGCGTGGACTAAGATCGATGGATAATGAAATATGTAATTTGATTTTCGTTACCTGTTCTCGATGCAACACATTGCAACGAATGCGTGGGAGAAAGAAAAATGACGTTTCGATTGATTTAAAATCGATACTCGGACAAAAGGGATGTTGAAATAATTATACTTAGTTTTAACTCGTCACTTATTCATTTGTGAGTGATTAGTTAGATTATTTTGGCTTTTGAGATGGAGTTTTATTTCTTACTACAGGCAGATAACCCATGGTAGGGTGATAAGTGAAGATTTAGAATCATGATATAATCACAAATGAGTTACATAATTTTAAGTAAAAATGCTACATAACATTATTCACTACTTTTATCTAGCTGATAGCCGATTAAATTGTTTCATGATTACTATTATGTAATATCGAGATAGTTCATTTGATGGATACGATATTCCTCCGGTAGTTCAGAGATAAACTCTCTATTGTGTAGAGCCTGTTTTGAATATCTACTTTTAAACTCGGTTCATCGGCCATTATCGCTAATACCTGTCATATGCCTTTCTTTGATTTGATTGGTTACTCGCAGATCTATAATCAGTATCACTAAGTTTTAGAAATCAACATAGTTTCAAAATATTTTCGTACATACAAAATCGGCAAGCTTATTGATTGATAAATAGCATAATTGATCGATAAATCGTACTATTTGTATTGCATACTAAATAATGATTTCAAAACGTTCCAATTTGTTAAATTTCAATATTATCTCATAACGTGCATATGAAGCATGTTAAATCTGTAACAATTCCACAGTTAATGATTGTTATTTAAAAATAAACTTTATTTTCACAAAATCATGGTTAATATGAAAATATGTTAATTAAAATCTCAATTGATTTTAGTTCATTTAATTATTGTAATTTAGTATATTGTTATATGAACAATTTTGATATTTAATTTTATTTTTTTATTTATAATAAACATTTTGTGCTCAAAAATATCTTAAGATACAATGAAGATTCTAGTTTACTCATTTGTTCGCAATATTTTATTCATTTTGGGTTTATATGTTAATTACAGTGGTTGGTTTGAAACAGGTTAATTTTGTAAAACAATAGCAATAATATCATTTTTAAAAAATTAAACAAAAAAATAATAGCCGCCTCGCGAGCATTTGCTTGAAAGCGTACGGCTAGTCAAAAGTTTTCTTGCACGCAGCACCCTCGAAACGTCAAATGGCCGACTCGCGGCTTGTCAGTGTGCGTGTCATCAGCATCGCCGTGTTTGCTGGTGTGCTGCTGTGTGAGAGCGGGTCGTAAAACTTGTTCGAATGCGAAAAAAGAGGTTGGATTTCCGTCGGACGCTGCTCGCTCGCTTTCTGGTCAAAAAGCTTCGTTCGCAACCGTGTGTCTGCTCGTCGCTGTACGGTGATTCTGTGCTAAAGTCAAACAAAAAGCTGATTAACAATCAGTAAAACTGTCGGTCGTGGTGCGACGCGTGAAGAAATCGCTACTGTACTCTTCGTGAACGCAAGCGAACGCTTCGCTGTATGGTGGCTGTTTTAGAGCACAGGGTCGTTCGATCGCGCATCTCGCCTCCCCCAGGTCCGGCAAGCTGTTACGGCTTCCTTCATCCCGCGCACGGCCACAAGGATATTGTTTGGTGATTCCGTATCGTGCGGATCCCGGTATCCTTGCAGCGGCGGCAGCAGTAGGATCAGCATCCGGAGCGAGTGGAACCCCCTTCCCGGATACTCCCCTGGAAGGCAGAACCGTGAGAGAGATAGAGAGTGAGAGAGAAAGAGAAAGCGTAGAAACAAGAGAGTGAAGAGGATCAGGCGAGACACCGCAGCCGCCGTCATCAAACAACGATTCGTGTGTTTCGGTACCGTTTTTTGACGTTTATCGTGGCTGGCAGACCGCTTTTCGAACGTCGCTCGATTGTTCCGTTGCGTTTTATTGCCAAGAAACACTAACAGCAGGTCGTTTTTCCGGACGCTGCTACCCGTGAACATCGCCATAGAGTATCGCGTCATCAGCACGGCCACGGCTCCTACCATCACCATCACCACCACCAACATCCATCGATCCATCGTCGGCCCGTTCGAGTGTGTGCGCGACACAGCGTGTGGAAAACAATATCAAGCAGCGCGTGCGATCGTAGCAGGCTCCGTCCGCCGCTGAAGAGTCGTCGGGAAAAAGCTGCCAGACGGGCGCCTCATTGTTGTGCCCCTCCAGCCCCCATCCGTACAATAATATGCTATTAGTGTGCTTCCTCTGCTAGGCCCGAGTACCTGTGTTTGTGTGTGTGTATGTGCAAGTTTGCGTGTGTTGGTGTGCATACGTGTTTGTGTTGTTGTGTGTATGCGGAATTTTCCACCATTAGTAGAGCGTCGTGCAATTTTTTCCAGCAAACCGCAGCAGCAAAACCGTGATCCCGCGAGCGAATCCTGCTGTCGTGCGCTTTTGGTGCTGTGTGAAACTGTGAACGTAGTAACGCAACTTTTCGCCGCAGATCCGTCGTTCGTCTGCAGCGAGATCCGTTTCCTCTCGTAGGGGAAAGAGAACGATATAGCAGAGAAGCTCAGTACAAGCAGCAAGAACATCACCATAAGGCGACGAACGACACGACTCGAGGCGCTTGAATCCAGAACCAGAACTCCCGGTTAATGGTAAGTTGAACGAAAATTGAAAGATTTGATCTGTGTCTGTTTTCCCGTTTTGCGCGCGTTGACATCAATCTCACAAGTGTTGGTTGGCGGTGGCGGCGGCGGCAGCGTAGCGATCGAAGATGAAGTACCCTTTTTTTGTCTATCCGGTTTGGTTTGGTGAATGCGGCATGTGAAGAGGGTGAGCGAGTAGGAGAGCACGCTCGAAGGGAGCACCAAAGCGCTGGGTGAGCGAGAGAGATAGAGAGCACATGCGGCATGCGGCGGCAGCGACGGTAGCGTCAATTGCTGCATAAAGTTCTGGTGCAGAAGAGATAAACAGCTGAAAAGCGATCGAGAACGCTACTTTGACGAAGTCGTACCGGTAGAACTAGAGTAAACACCGCTGAAGAAAGGAAGCCCCATCAGGTGTGCATGCATTGCCACCCCGCGCGTTGCCTGCGCTCGAGTGTGTTGGGCGGAGCGGGTGGTTTTTCCCCGGCCCAAGAATGGGGGGGGGGTCGAGAAAGAAGATGTGAAAGGTCATGGTGCTGCGGCTGCTGCCTGTGTGGCGGCTGCGAAGGCGGCGTCAAAGTAGCCGCTCCTCCCGCTGTACCGTAGCGTATAATTTGTTCGCGACACACGGCGGCCGTTGATGTGCGTGTGCGTGTGTGAGTCCGTGGGGAGCGCGATGGACGACGACGACGGTTCCGAAAGCGGCTCAAATGCCGTCGTTCATTGGAGGGCTGCTAGTGCGCGGTGCGGTGAAACTGGCAACCCGCATGGGGCAGAAAGGAATCGCACCATATCGATACCGCGCGCGCTCTCTCTCTCCCTCTCCCTCTTGCTCACTGTCTCTTGGGAACAGGTCCTCTTTGTTGCTTTGGATGTGTGTCTCTCGCAAGCGGTTGCTAAGGGGGTGCGATTGGGGGCGCACGATGGTTGAAAGAGGTCTGACTCTCATTTGCAAGGGGCGTCCTAGTTGCGTTGGAGTGAGCGAAACAACGCGATCCGGGTGTTTGTGAGCCAGGGAAAAAGAGGCCATCATTTTGCTTATTCACGAACGAATGTTAACCCTTAACGTTTATGTGATGAAGTGGTTATGAAAGTATTTTTTTTTATTATTATAGGTGCTTTAGATATTTAGATAATTTCGTTATAATCGATAATAATCGTTAACGCTAGTTGATTCTTTTAATAATATTTGATAGATAGTAAAATTTTTTGGTCAATATGATACGTCAATAGCAATATTAGTATTGTATTTTTTTCTAATGATATGTTTCGTCATAAAGAGTTACACATCACTCAATCCCTCTGTAATAAACATTACGAAGAGTTATTTGATCCATTGTCTTAAACATGGAGACAGTAATGTAGCCCGCCAGGTAATGTGAGTTTTGCATCTTTGCATTGAATACTTTGCGACTTGGCTAGATGTAGTCCTTTTGCTTCTCATTAAAGGGCTAGTCGCATGATTTTGTTTGAATATCGATTTCAATACATATAATGTATAAATTTACATGCTTGCAGCTAGATTGATCCGAGCTTGCCACACATAATGTAGATTTGGAACAGTCGTATGGTCCACAGCGGAAGGTCGTAAATACCACAGGTTGTGAGCTCGAATGTTAAGTGGCCCATCCCCCGTAAGCAGAACTGATTATCCAGTCTGCGTGTAATAACTTAGCTAGAGACTAATAACAAAGTTTAGGCAGAGATTATAGAAATGCATTGATAAGTAGAATGAAACCCTTGTAACAGTACTACAGCTTTTTCGTAAATTCGTGATAGAGAAGAATATCGTTGGAAAATGCAATATCATATTTAACATGCACAGTAGTTGCTTAAAAAACTGGAAGTTTGTTTATATTTATATTCAATATTTATATTTATTTTTATTTATTTATGGAGTTCATACCTGCAAAAACTTTTTGAAAAGATTGGAGGAAAAATGCATTATACACATTGATCCTGTGAACATAATTAATCCTTTTGTAACCTTTTTAAGGTTTTTAAGATTTTTTAATTAAGGTTGTTTGTTGATATAAATTTATATCTTTATTACATCAGTTATTTGAAATCCAGTATTGGTCTTGCCATTTGCAAACCTTTGGCACACTATCATTCAATCCACCGAGCTGGTTCCAAGAGTTCTTGAGCTATGGTTGAATTATGATTAGTTGTTAAACAGTTGTGTTATGATAGCGCATTCACTGGTTTGCTACTCTTCAGTTATGTCCAATTTATCAGTTTCCCACTGGTAGTTAACCAATATTTATAAAAAAATGATTTTCAATCAATGTTTGTTTACGATGTTATCAGTACACTTTCCAAAAAGAGAAGTAAATGGAACATGGTTTTGCATGGAAAAGTTACAACAATATCTTTTTTTAATAACCAAAGTACAATTTAGAGAGGCGAAAGACCTGAAAGGTCAAAGCCTCTATAATTATCCAAACAACAACAAAGTACAGTTGGTATTAAGTAATACTTTTACCAACATAAAAACTGCAATCAGAAAAAATATAAAAAATCAATCAATTAAACGCTTTGAGCATAATCGATTTCATATCAGCATTCTTAAGGCACAGCGGTATAAATTATAAAACTATGCGAAGAACAAAATATTGTTTTTTTTTGTTAACATATCAATTTTTAATACACATACAAAAATTTGCCCTTGTTTTCCTTTGAAATATACCTTCCGAAGGGACCAACCAAGGGTTAGCGCAACCACCACGGCCAAGCAGAGCGTTGCGCATGGTTGCGTGAGTAGCGTAGTGTGCTGCGATGGTGTGTTGAGCCAGCACGGCGGTCGTTGTTCGCCAACATGGTGGCATAGGGGCGAGCGCGAGACAGAGAACGCAAATAGCATCCGCTCTCGCGCTGCGGCTGACGGAGCGAGATAAAAGAGGAAACCTACTGCGGTGTGCGCTGCTGCTGGCAACGCGACTGCTCGGCGATGATGATGGTTTTGTGTTGCTGGCTGCTGGCTGCCGCCGAGTGAAACGGGGCAGAGTAGTCGGCCTTCGTTTCGTTCGTTTCATCGTCCGCTTGGTTGCCGTTTTCGAGATCTGATCGCGCTCACGTTTGCCTGTGGAATGGCAGAGCAAAAGCGGATCGAAATAACACCGAGCAGAAGGGTCGGAATGACAGCAGGAAAAATGTACTTTTTCTGTGCTTGCTCCGCGCTGACGTAGTATTGGTTGGTGCTGTTGCTGGTGGTGGTGTGTGCGTGTGTTTTATTCATGGGTAATGATCGATCGTTTTTCTTTGGCCTGTTCTGTGTCCCGCTGTTTATGGCGATTAAGGCAAAGTTGGATAGTTTCTATATTTGGGAGATATTTTTATGACTTTTTTTTTGTTGGTGAAAAAAGTTAATCTCTAGCTTTCAAATTCCCCTCCGACTGTACATTGGATATTATTAAGAGGGATTAATTACCTAAGAGGGAGAAGGTTTTATTGAACCTTACTTGTAAGCACACTGAACTGCTCTTTTGATGTGGTTCTTCTAGTTAAATTGTATATTATAATTTATACAATAATGCAACTAAAAAAAAATATAAAACGCTGGATATCCCAACAATTTAAAGCAAGTCCACATTTAACGTTCAATAACAAACAATTAGAAAAACATTGAATCAGTATACTTGATGTTCACGGTTTGCGTTGTTGCTTCGTTGCTTTCTGTCGTAAAAATAAGCAAGAATAATAAACGCATCGGATGCAAACGCTAATGACCGGGCCGGCATTAAAACATCGCCTCCGCGAAAGGTAATCATCAACAAACCCATTTCTCCCACCCTTCGGCCTGCCTGCCAGCCAAACTGGTGCTTCTGGTGTTCGAATGGTGTCAACGAGGGTAACAAAGAGGGAGAATCGCTGCTGGGGCGATTTGTTGTGCCTCCCGTCAGCCATCTGCCTCGCACATCATCGTGACCGGTGCAATAACAATAATGAGAGAAATATGCTACACGTACTACGCTGAGTGTGTGCTGTGGTAACATATCGGCGGCGGCACAGGTAGCGTTACCGAAGCCAGCCAGAAGTCGCCCCAATCATAGGCGATAGTGTGCGTTGTTCGCTCACCTACTCACACCGACGACACCGCGCCGAAGGAAAGGAAGCCGCCTCCTGGTCCGTTTCTTCGCCTCGCATAAAAGCCGGCTAAATGTCAAACATAAACCCGGGGGACGGTGAAATGTATGGTGCGGCTGCTTCTCCAAGTGCATGTCGCCGCTCGTATTATAACAATGTCTGCGTTTTTAGCCGCCTTCGAACCGTGCACCGAACAAAGCAGGACGAGCTGCGCTCCTCTCGACAACATCACGACGGCCTGGCGGCCTGGCGTGTTTCGGTACGACGGGTATAATATTTCAAGTTGGCTTGAGTGCGACCGAACAACGTGAGCGGTCGAGTAGAGGTTACCTTGGATTTATTCGCTCGTAACGCTTGCCTCACCGCGTTCGTACGTACGTACGTGTATATCGAAGGGGCTTCGAATCGCCCGAAGCAGCAGCTGTAAACGGATATCATCATGCATTTTTTTCCCACTTCCATCCCTATCCCGACCGACCGACCGCGCGATGGGTACGAATTAGGGGTGCAAACCCTGCTTCGTTCTGCCACGGCCGGTTGGGTACGGTTTCTGCTGGCGGTGTGTGCGTGAGCTCTGCCATCTCAGCGTAGAGCACTGCTGGTGTGTGCTGGTGTGAGTGTTTGCGTCCGCTATGCTGATGGCGGCCGATTTGCGAACCCATACAGTGGCACCCGGGTCGAGTGTGCGAGCGAGATGACGATGCTTTCTTTCTGCCGCTTTTGGATGCGGCGGCTGTTTATGTTGCTTTTCGAATAAATGCCGTTTTTGTTCGCCCTGTGTGATAGGGTGACCAGCAGAATTTTTACTCATCGAGGATTTTGATGAATAAATTATTTTTATTTAGTTTTCTATTTTCAGTTGTTCAGATGCGTCATAATGTATTTTCTAACATTTTTTTTTATCTCGCTTTGTTATTTTTTGTTATTTTTTTTAAATGTTATATTAAACTATTTCTTGCCTAAAAGTAAAATATCGGGAAATGCTATTGAATATGAGTTTTTATGTTTTTTTACAATTAATCATTTATATTTTTCATACCTCAAATTTTGGTTCATTTATATTACTATTGTGGATTACTTTTTCCATTCATAATTATTATTGAGATGATTTTTATATTTTTTAAAATACATTCCTAGTTAATTTCTCGTTAATACAATCAAGTAGTTATAAGCTATGTATCAAATAGAGCAATTATCTGCTCACGTTAAAGACCACATGGTGGAAGTAGTAAACCACATCCGTTTGTTAGCTCCATGAACTTATTTCTTGAAGGCTACACCACAAACCGCTCGCGCTAGATAATTATCATAGGAATAGCGCAAAAAAAAAATGTGTGTGGTTGTGTTCTATCTAATCCCCATCACCCACCACCGTACGAGTAAAAATGTCAATTTACGTCTTTTGATGTTAGATTGGATTAGCCTTTCCTGCAGAGTACTGATACGCTTGGTTACAGTAAATCTGCAAATAACGTTAAAAATATAAAAACAAACCGCCCTTTCCTGCGACCAATTCAATTTGAATTCAATTATTTCTGATGACCATATCGTACTATGCTTAAACGATATTGGTTCATTTGAGTAGCTCCTGTTACGTACGCTTAAATTTATATTAAGTGACGCGTTTTAGTCATTTGCTAGAAGAAGTGAGTGTGCAAATTGAATTGTTTCATTGGTTCTGAGTAAAAGTTGCTTGTTGTTACGCGCACCATCTTTTTTATACCTAGCTTCTCAGTTTTCGGATAAAGTTTGGTAAAAGGATGTCTGCTGGGCAGCATTGAAGTTAAAAGTAATATTTCTGCGAATATCGTTAATGTGCGAGACATATGTGGTCTTACATTAAAACAACAAATAGGGTTATGATGAGATAGAAACAAAGCATTGTTCTATATTGCAGACCCAAAGATATCCTTTTTAATCGACCTTAGTTTGATGTTGTTACTGTTCAATCGAAGTTGTGTAAAATCCCAGAGATACTTCAACTATCCTTCGTTTTTGAACAGGATGTAACATAAAAATCACGAATGAAACTGCTAACACTATCGGTTTAAGTATGACAATATTTACGCAGAGGTTCTGATGAAATATTTGCGTAACGGATATGCCCTACAAAAAAGACGACTCCGAGAACTTATTGGAGCGATTGGAGCAAAGAGAGATACTGATGATTATTTTTTTCCTCCCCCTAATAGACACAGGAAGCTTGTTTCTTTTCCAATCCAATCCTTAGTACGCTTTTTCCATTCTATTCCGCATCGCCGTCATTCCTATTGGTTTGATTTGCTATCGGCCATTCATCGCCGGCGCGTTGCGATGTTGAGCTTTTCTCATTTCCGGTTCTGTGACTATCGGCAGCAGTCACACGGGCTATCAGCTGACTGCTCCAAGGCGAACATTGAGGCTGGGTCGTGTACATCTTTCGGTATAGGTCATGCTTTTTTCGCCGAATTTCATTTTGAAACACCCGGGGGTACTTAAATGCACTGTGAATTTATTCGTTCTTTGCTCTTCCCTGCAGAGCGCTAGCTTCCTAGCTATCATCATAACATAATATTGCAGTATAGCTTTCGGAAATATTGAAATTTTGGGCGCTATTGAGAGCGACGACGGGATATTTGCACAGCGCAGAAATGCAAGATTTATGTGCCAATATCGAAAAGAAACGCGGGAGCTTTTGAGAGACAGCAAACCCAACCGTCCAATATCAATATCGACTGCTCGAATATTAATGAACACTGACAAAACATTGACCTTTTGTGTCCTTTGTTGTCATAGACAAAAATGGAAAATAACCTCACCATTGCGACACCCCTGTGGTAGGTCATTGAAAAGGCATTCACTTTTTTAGTGCTATCATTGTTAGTTTCTTCGTTAATTCCAACCCTTCTCCCATTGAGCATTTGTCAGTATTCTGGACACAGTTTTCCTCTAAGCTGAAGCGATGTGTCCAGTTCAACGACACAAGCGTCGTAGCGACTACTCCGCTCGGTGTATATCCTGTCGCTCTGGGACTGACATGATTTATTTTACTGCAACAAATCGAATTGGCTGCACCTTATTATGGTGTTTGTGGTGCTTCCTTCTGGGGCGACAGTGTGCACATTTCTGTTCTGCCCCCACCAGCTGCCGCCAGTATTCACCGTGATTTTTCTCAGCCCCGTGCATGCCGGATCGCTGGAAGAAATGCTCCGAAAGCGACCCCGTACACGACGCTGTTGACGACCTTTCGTGTATAGGATGCTGGCGGCGGTGGAAGCTCGACGTTGATGAAGTCAGCAGGAGCGAGCGATTCACCTTGCATAATACGCTCTGCTGGGACATATGGACCGTGTGCTTTTCGTTCTCTTCTACTAGCATCAGCCTCAGAGGCAGCTGGTGGGCCAAGATTACTTCGTTCGTCATTTTCCACCGAAGTACACACACACACACACACACACATACGCAGTGAAATATAGCCTTTTATCTGAACTTTCTTAATTGATTAGATTGGAAGTGTAAGATAGTAGGAGGTCCCACCGTCGCCTCCGGTGGGACGATGGATGGACTCTGTTCGCTTCACTAGCTGGACTGGTTCATCGACAGACAGGACAATATCGCTGCGGAGTAATGGCAGGAGAGGAGTAATGGAAGTTTTAAGTCGAGAATCAATTAGGATTAGTTTCCTTTTCTCGGACACGAGGAATTTTCGTCTGTAAAGGACGGCCTGTTTCGTCGAAATTGAAACGCCGCCGGATGGGAAATTGAATGATTTTAAATCAAATTATATGTTCTGTGCTGATTGAAGCAGCTCTGAGAACTGACGACTCTATAAGTTCCAAATTCTTCGTCCGTAAGTAAGAAGTAACAATGCGCTCGTTTCAATATATTAGCTTTCAGTTAAGGAGTTTAGTTTCGCAACGCGTATTTCGTCGTTTGACAGCCTAACCTAAATGCTGAAGAAAAACACATAACTTTTCGACATAACTTTGGTCCTGGTTTCGCCCGCTCATTAGCATGTTCCGGTGCTGGTGTAACACAACGTGTACCAGAATCTTCCTGGTTGCTTGAGAACATTGAAAATGCTAATTAAGCTTCGAGACCTATTGACACTACTCTCGTTTTTCCTTTATCGAAGAGCGATCGAGAGAAGCCTGTGGCGTTTGCTACATGGTTCATTTTGCTCGCTTCGTCCTTACGGAGATAAGTGGAACAAGTTCTTGTGCCCCGTTCGAGTGCAACCAATGCTAGATCCTCTTGAAATAAGCTTTCGTACAATGTAGACACAAGTCATGGCGCGTATCGTCGTTTCCATGTTACTACTAAATGTAGTCATTAAGATTTCTACAAACAAAATGGTATGTTAGTTGAGAACCAGTTCAATAAGAGCGTATCGTTTTAAAATTAGCTTATATGGAGTGCAGTAAATTGTGCTGATGCCATTCTGAGTTACATGATGTAATTTTTTAATCTTTTGTTTAATCTTAGTTTGCTAGTGATTATATTTTCCTTCTTGAAAGGTGTCAGGTTTTAATCTAGATCGTTTCCCAGTTTTTTTTTCGTTTTAAGATAAAACCGGCCAGGCCGTTAATACAATAAACAAATAAATAAAAGATAAAACCGATAAAAACGTACCCGAATTAGGAATCAAAGGAGGAAGCACGAATGAACCGAATTGTTGAAAGCGAACCGAAACCGACTGTGTTCCTGTTGCGTTATGTGTTGCTCATGTTCACTTTCACTGTCGTGGAGCCACTGAATTGCTAAAAATAGTACGTCAGGGAAAGCAAAACACACACAAAAAAACAACATTTATTTATTGCGCTCGCCTTATTATTGCTTTATGGTGGAATCGTCCCTGATTTATCTTTTTATTTTATTTATGGTTAAAACACGCGAACGCCCACGTACGGTAAAGTGTGTGCGTTCGGGGATAGCCTCTTTTTGGATGTAGGGGAGGAAAAACGTTCGGTGGGAGGAATACAGAAACGTCACATCTCGTCGACGAAGCAATAACAGATCTCCAAAATGGCTGTAGCCTCTTCGTACGCTTGCTGCCGTACGTTTATGATTACATTCGGAGTAATTTTATTTCTATCATATTTTCCCATTACACCGTCGTATGAAGAGGTAAGACCTTGAACGTCTGCTAGCGAAAGTCGGCTTGTAATAGAAAGATATCTTGCGCAAGCTCGCCGGTATCGTCCTTCCAGTCAACCTACAGAATGTAAGTGAAGGACGTTCCTACCCAAAAGCACGTAAAAAAACACACCCTGCTCTCTTGAATGTCGGGAGGTCAAGGTCATCAGCAGAGGGAAAAATGGAAAGGAAAAGACGAGATGGTCGCGTGGCCAAACGATGATGATTACAATAATCGTAAACATCACTTATCATTCATTTTACTTTACACGCTTCACTTGCGTTATGGGGGGGGGGCAGGATTTACTCGTCGGCGCATGACGATTTTTCGGTTTGGTTTGTACGCCCCGAAAAAAGGATGCCCCGGTGGAGAGGAATAGAAAAAAATACCTCAATAATTAATAAGCTTTTCCGCTGTTCCGCTGTAATATTGCACATCGCGCGAGATGAAGAGCAGCAAAAGTGAAAGAAGACGACGGCAGACGGCTTATGGTGCAAAATTGAGACAACAACAAGCATAAGCTCGTGTTCTTAGCTGTTGGCGGCTTCAAAACCTTCCTTTCCGCTACCGCTACCTTCTGTGTCTGTGTATTTTTGTTGTAAATCTCGACGCCGAGTTAATAATTCCTCCCGCCGTGGAGGAACCGTCTTCTGTTTTACAACTCGCCACGTCTTGGGTTTTTGTGTGCCTCTACTGGCCTTTCTTGTATTGCCACCCAGACGATGTTGTGGTTTTCTTCGCTCTCGCCATCTCTCTCTCTCTCTCTATCCCTCTCTCTTTACCTCCAAAAGCGAATTTTCCCGTCGTTTATCTTGATTTTTAGAGCACCACCGCTTAAAGAACCAGCACCGACACCATTATCGTTGTCGCGATCTGCTCCACTCGCGGAAAAAAAATTATGCGAAAGAGATTCTACTGCTGTGCTGCAAGCAACCGAGGGAACCGTAATAAAATATTATGATGTCTTGATTTTGTAATTTCATTCCATCGCCTTCCCAGAGACGTGCCGTCGTCGCTGTAGTGTTGGTGGCGTTTGTTATGTGATTTTTTAGCAGTTCTTCACGTGCAGCTGGGCGCGACGTCTTGCGAAACAACACCGTAACACTCAGCCGACACGGGTGACTAGTAAGTGGATTGACTTAGTGCTTCCCGCTTGTCCTCAAATGTTCTCGCAGCTTTAGTTTTCTTTCGGGAGCGGGAGCTCCAGACTCCTCCTTGGTGGCACTGTTTTATCTTTGTATCACAAAGACCTTGTTTTGTCCCATGGGTGAGTAGTTTTATTGACCCAAAAATGCGAAGAAATAAAAGAAAAACATATTCTGGACGAGATAAGAACACGTTGCCGCCATTGGGGAGGTTTTGCTGGATGTTTTCATTCGCAAATTTGCCCGCTGTAGGAGATCGTTACGATATGATGATGGTCGTCATCATCATCAACCAATCGCTGTTGGTGACAGTTGTTTCGTTGGTGGTGGTGGTGGTGGTGACCCACTGCAGTGCAGCTCTACCATGGAGTGTTTGCGAGTATTGGCGTCAATTATGATTATTACCAACAGCTGCGACAGAAACGGGAAAGGAGAGATGGTTGCGTTTTCGTTTGCTTTTTCAATCATCGATTTTTCAATATGAGGCTGCTTCATCTGGCCGATCGGGTCTGCAATTAAGAAGAGCTTACATTTGTGCATATTTTAATTCAATTTTATGTCCATCCTATACGATCTCTATTTTACAAGCTGTTACACCCTCCGAATGGTTCAGCGTGCAGCTTTCAAAACTCAATCTATTGCGCTCAACACCGGGTGTGTGTGTGTGGGAGAGCGAAAGTGCGATATAATAAAGCTCAAATTGAGGAGTGAACTTTGTGCTTTCCATGCCAGAACTCTTCCGTTTCCGGGAAGGAACGACACGGGTTCAAATTGGGAGTGATTGAATTTTGGAACTATAAAATGTTCTACTCAATTTCACTCGATTACAAACACATACACACACACGCTGGTGCGAAGAGCGGGCAGGTACTTCCATGCCCGGCGTTATGATGATCGTCTCCTTTTCCCGGGTAAATCCAGAAGCCAGGGGAGGTCCCCCTGACGGTGCTTTCTTCATCGCGTGCACAGAACGCAGCTTAGACTACTCTAACGTGGGCAATAAACTTAAAGCCCTATCCTCAGCCCCCGACCTGCCTGCCGCTGCTGCTGCATCCAATCGGGCATGGGGGGATTTTTTACGAGCATGAAAAATGTAATCGAGAAGCACAGCAGTGCAACACAGCACCGCCGGAGAAGCGAAAAAGCAAACAACTCTTCACCAGCGGCAGCGGGGACTTTTAGTATGGAGGGGGGATAGATGGTTTTCTACTCCCTCCCCCCGATGTTCGACGTAACAGACGCCCCGAACCGTGAAAAGGGAAAGTATCATATTTTACCGAGATTTTCCCGCCGGGGTCTCTACTGCGGGATGATGATTCACGCCCCGGCGCTAGAATGCCTCTCGAGAGGAGCTTTTTTCTCGGTAGCGGGGACATAATTTTCATCGTTTGCTTTTTTTTCTCTCCTTCTCCGAGTCGCTATTTGCTTGAGCAGAGAAAAAGGTCAATGTCGCCACGATCTCTGCGGTGGCAAGCACAGGACGGCAGGAGGCGACCCACGGAAACAGAGCGCGGTGTTGGGCGCAAAAGAGCACATAAAATGACAAACTTCTTCCTACGGTAGCAAGAACATTGAACAGAAAAATGGACCCTCCAGATTTGTGTGTGCGCGTGTGGGTGTGTGTGTGTGTGGAATTTATGAGTGGAATATAATACTTTGGAGCACTTTCCTTTTCGGTGGTTAGTTAGGCAGATTCTCTTTTCTTAATTTAGTTGCTTTTCTTAGCCCTCTCTCGCCTTAATCCCAAGAGCAAGATCATGTCATGTGCGCTGTTTGCGAGCTTCTCCAGCCTTTTTTCTTCCGCTCGTCGGTACGTATGGTTCGTAACTTCTTTGACTTAAGTTTCAAAAATTGTGCCGTGAAAAGCGGACAACAAAGTTTTACCGTCGTTTTTTTTTCTACCCAGGAGGTGGGCCGGTGGGTGGTATTGGTACCCAGGGCAGATGAGTGGCGGCTGAGTTTCCGTCTTCATTCTGGGGCCGTTGGAAGCGAAGTAGTACATAAACAATGATTTATACCAATTGTGTATAACGTATGCCCCCTCCAAAAGAGCTTTTGTGTGGGAGTCTGGGCGAGAAACATCCCTACCACGGGATCACGTAGGACGCAACGCGCAACGCGCGACACGCACAAGACAAATGGCTCCTCGGTCGAAGAAACTTAGACCCTTAACCTCGGAAAAGCCCGGGCCAAATCTCGTTCGCTTTCGCGTCCACCGAACCGTGTTCCATTCCACGCATCGTACCACGGTGACTCCGTGCCATTGCTGTTGGCAGGATCTCTGTGCGAATGGTAAGAAATGCGGAAAATGTAAAATTTGCGCTAGCGCGAGAATACGGGGAGGACGGCGACGACCAAACGGGCGGAAGGACAAAGTTTTTCCTTTCCTGCGTTCTGATGGTGGTACTTGGTTTTGCTTTTTTTTTTTGAGTTGGAGACAAAAAATAAAGGCGCATTTAACGATCGCGTGGTAAATTTGCGTTTTCTGACGATATTTCCGGACGGAAATGGCTATGACGAAATATCAAAATATGGAACATGTTGATCCATCATTCCATTTTCTTCATCTCCTCATTCGTTTGTCCTAACACCGTTCTTAGGCTAATATCTGGCTTTTCTTGAATTAATATCCGCAGTTGGATTAGCCAGTGATGCGAATGAAGGGGACGGTTCCGTGTAGATTTGAACTAGTGGCGGGCAAAATTTAGACGAATTTTGAATTTTGTTGAAATTTTGTGTGTGTTTTTTAGCAATATTTGATTTATTTAGTTTCGAATAACGTTGTAATTATTATTAGATTCAGGTTATTTCGGTTATTATTTTGAAAAATCCTATTTCCACCCGAACTCTAAATAGACCTTAAGGTGAAACATTGATAAACGGGATCGCGGAAAACCGCACTCCCACAGCGGGTGGCGGTATATAGTATGTAAAATTCTATTCATCGAAGTTAATTTAGACGCCTTTCTGCAAACAACACGAGCGTGCAAATCTCGTGAGTGTTTTGTTGTGCGTTGATTGGCGAGATATAGGCGGGAACTCGTGCGAATGTGTGTGATAATGATGGGTAGAAGGAGTGGTGTATTTGTGGCTGCTCAAGTCGGAACCGTGATGGCGGAAAGATCTTGGGGTGGTTTGCGTGTGATGTATTTGAAGCTTCCGAGAAGCGACTTGATGGGTGGGCTTCTCGCCGTCGCTGACTTTGGCTGGCGGTGGCTGCCGACTCGTGTCTTTTCCCTCCAGACAAGCTTGCCGGTGTGATGCCCGTGCGCCGCTTTTCCCCGTCGGAAAATGGTGGTGGGAAAATTTATAGTCTTGGAATTGTGTTTTGCGTCAGTCGACCAAAGCACGACGCTGGGTATACTGCCGCTGCTGCATCTTCGGTGTTTTTCAGTCAAACTTTTCTTCCCTCTTTCGATGTACAATAACACCGCCACCGTCTCAAAGGAAACGCACCGGTGTTTTGCGCTAACTTTCTTGACATACATTTTTTTGCCCTTCAAATTGTCCTCACTTCAGCCCACGGTCCCAGAAGTCCCAGAGAAACCGTACGCGCGACGATATTATTGTTTACGGTTCCCAGCGGAACCCCTCCGCGGCCGCTCGCTAAGACGTGGCCCTGTGGGGGCTTACGCGAAACGGAAGAAAATGAAAATAGAGGGGGAAAAAAACATCGCACCACCTACACCGCGGCGACATCTGACATCAATAAAAAATATTGATCACCGTTCGCCGAAAGTCAATTAAATTAGGATGCAAATTTATTGACTGTCGCTTTTATTGGGTGTGGGTTTGGGTGGTGGGCGCGTTGGCATGACCCTACCCCGGGGGTGGAAATCGACGGGGAGCGCACGACAAATAGGAGGAAAGTCTCATCGACATTTCGCCCTCAAGATCGTGAGCGCATCAAGTGGTTTCATTCGTTTCTACTGAAAATATGTTGAATTTTTAGACGTCATCGGAAAATTTGAAATTCAGTGCTGTGTATCGTTACTTGAAGTAAAGTTAAAACTAATCATTTTTCACTGTCACGCTTTGGCTGTGGAAAGGGGTGTTCGGGTTGGATTTGCATTTCACCTGTTCCATAAATTTCAACGCACCACTATGAATCCCCTTCATTTCGGGCACACAGAAGCGTACGTGGGGCAATTCGTTATGTTCTGTCTGTCTGGCGTTCCACAGTTTAATGGTCTGCCGCAGGTTCATCCCTGATTGGGTTTTTATTGGTCCGGTCGTAATAGCACGTGATTGTGAATATTGAAATAAACAGTCTTTTGTATATCAAGTATTATTTTTAATTCTGTTCGTTGTTTTAACAACAATTCTGATATTTTTTTTTCTATTGACTCGGTTCTTGAAATTCTTTGAAAACAAACCTTTGCCTCCAAAGATCTAGTGCCAAGACGAATTTGAATCCTACTCCGTATCATTTGTCATGCGTGTGCACGTGTCTGGGATCGAGCATTGCTTCGGGTGCTTTTGATTGAAAGATTAAGCACGTTTCCTCCGGCGGACTGCGATGGTTCGGTTTTATTTTTCATCGCTCGCTCGTTCGTATCATATGCCACACCCACCCACACGTCGAGAGCGAGACCTGGAGTATCCTTTCCAAACCGTGTGCTCTCTTCCCGCCAGGGTGGCAGGGCGCAACTTCGAAACAATTTGCTTTCCCGATGATGAAGTGGTGCGGCGCCGAAAGTGCAAAAGAAATGCATAAAAGCCGAAATTTACGGTTCCTAATTCGACGGTATAACTTTCGCATTATCAATAAACTGATGGCGGGACTTTTGTGCGGCTCACCGTGATATGATTTACGTTTACGATCTTCTTCTCGCCGGTTGTGTGGGTGGTGCGGTGCGGGTGGGCCACCGCCGCCGGATGGCCACATTTATGTTCCGTTGCTCTTGTGCGCTTAAAGAAGCCAATAACTGCTGGGCGGGCGGCTGGGTTGGAGAAAAAACGGTCATCAATCGTAACATAAAACAAACAACAGCGAAACGAAAGAATAAAAAAACAACGGTTTCGATTTATGTTTCGATCTGGAAAAGAAAACAGCATTTGCTCGCAATTGTTGATCTTCATAAATTGGCTAAACGGTAGAGTGGTGGGAGGTAGTGGGAGCGAGGAGTTCACCACGCACCCATTTAGATGGAGTACGGTAAAATGTTGCCTTAACGATATAGAGCAATATAAATTGAATTCAAGTCGACGAGAGAACCATGATGAGAATGCACACGACATCCTTAAGGTTGATATTTCTTCCTTTTAGGAGTTGTACGACAACCTTGTTGCTATGGATTGCTTGATTTTCAAACAAAATCGATATTTCAGGCCTATTTTTGGAATATGTCAGGTTCCAAAACTTCTGAAATATTTAGAAAATTTAACAAAGTGCAAATTTACAAATGTTTTACAATACATACATGTTCTGATGACGTTATGATGGCGTTATGGTCCGTATGTCAACTTGAGCCATCATCTGTATTGTTTTGTTTCGCTTCGTATCCTTGACTTGACAGTCCCATATCGAGAGTATAAGAAGGTAGTCACGTGACTTGCCCAACTAGACTTCACCGCCGCTGACCAAAACTGTAACCAAATGCGATGAAAGGAAAAGTAGATTTGGATGTCGGCAAATTGTATTTACACAAAACCGGCCAAACACAACCGGAGCCTTTTGGTTGTGTTTCGGCGCGCTGGGCGAATTTGCGAATTTTATCTCCATCGCAATACTTTCAATTTTCTTCTCCATTCGTGTGTTCCTTTCGAGAACTGCCATATGTTGCTCGTTTTGGGTCGGTGTGCAGCATAAGTTGTTCGGCGGGACTCCCCTCACGCTCCGCTCTAGGTATTCCCGGTTGGTCTAGGCGGTTGGTAGTGAAAAGTAACAAGTTAAAACGGACAGACGGCCACGACCGTCGTGTTGTGTGTGTGTGTGTGTGTGTGTTTCGCTCGCCTCGACTGACAGCCGAACAAAGGCCCGATAAACTTGACTTTGACAGTTGGCAGCAGGAGCAACCGGCTCGAAAGCAGGTCAAGTGGATTGTTGCGCGACGATGGCGGTGACCACCGGCGGGCTAACGAAGGGACGGGGACAAAACTTTACCTTCTGCGGTAGTTTATTGGAGCCTAGCGTGTGCAATTTGTTGTCTCTTGTTTTGTTTGCTGGCTGCCCCGGATCTCCGGAGGGATCGTGTGTCTGCGCTGTCGTGCTACCTAAGGAACTCTTCTGCTGCTGACTGGCCGGCTGGCCGACAGGATTAACTGCTGGGCACAGATGCTGACAGTGCAAGAATTGTTGTTCTTTATTCGGCAAGATAAACGAATGCTGTAAACATTCGGCACTCCGAAAGAGCGTTTGGCAACGTAACGTGGTGCCGCAGTTGCAGAGCGTGGCTGCCTTTACTGCATTTATACGAAATTACTTCGCACAAATTATGATTGCGGCATCGTTATGTTTTATTGGGGCGTTAGGGCTTTTTTGATGCATTTTTTACCAATACTTATGCGTTTTGGTTTGTTATAGTTTCTCCCATATGGAATCG
Source organism: Anopheles dirus (assembly GCA_000349145.1). Classification (NCBI taxonomy): domain Eukaryota; kingdom Metazoa; phylum Arthropoda; class Insecta; order Diptera; family Culicidae; genus Anopheles; species Anopheles dirus. Next base: position 5,140,646 of record KB672713.1, on the reverse strand, counting down.
AGCGACCAGGGCTGCTTTTTGGTGATGTAATCATGCACAGGGCTGTTCTTAACATGCTTTTAAATTGAAATAGACTTTTCACGAATATTTTGCCAAAGAGGCCTTCAGAAAACAGTGTCAAATTTGATCGTAATGATGCCTGTGCTTAAGCCAATTGTGAATCACGGTAGAATCATCGATCTAAACCTCTTTTTAACAAATTGGTTGAAAGTGTTGTTGTTCTTTTATCATAAAAAGAAATCTTCTGCTGGTGCATTTCCACAAACGCTTAACAAAAGACTTGATGGAACAATTTGGATGCAAGATATATAGATATCCAATATATAGCTCTTAAAAAGTTCTTATTACTTAATACTTGGTAAATATTTCAAACGATTAAAATTCTGAAGAAACATATCAGAAATACATTTCACATTGAAATATGTTTCAGTTGCGGTACCCATCAACAGATGGCGCCATCAAAGCAAGGTTTGCAGAGAAAGGTTCATAGCGAAAATCATCAAATTCTTATGACAACAGATTGAAATTAATGTTGCTTGTACAAAATGGGTTTGCTAACTTTTTTATTTCCATATACATTTTCCACTTTATCCGCCGGTCTGACGTCGGACTTGGTTTGTCGGGTTGTACAGCGATCTATAAATGAGTGTAACAATAGCTGTTCTGCACCACGCATGCATGCTTTTTGTTATCACGCTATGAATGTTTTATTGCCGTGCGAAATCGCTCCAAATCATACTTGAAATCGTGTCCAGATTAAGAAACATATGTTCGAACAGTGTTCTTCCTCTCCTTGCCGTTGCGTTCCTTTCGAAAAGAATGCTAATGATGCACACACACCACCACCCTTGCTTCGTTTAAAGGTGCGGTTCCTGTAGTGTGGCGCGCCTTCGAATGCCGAAGGCATGGGAAAAAAGAACTCTCGTTTTTAGGTCACGAGAGTGTGAAAATTGGACTCGGTCTCACCGAGCGGGCGGCTTCCCATGCTTATCCCGGTGTGCCGGCAAGCGGTAGCAGCTGTAACAGCACCCGATAATGTCGATAATCTATACGGCGCGTCTCGTCGGTGCGGTTTACGCCTAACGGGGTTTACTTTTACCTTTGAGTTTGGGTGGTGGAGATACCAGCAATCGTACCATCTACGGCTATAATGCTTCTTTCTGCTTCGAGAGCCGCCCATCGCCGTTCCAGACAACCGGAAAGCGGACTCCTCTCTCGATTGGCCACGCGCTGTGTAACGTTCTCCGTGCCGAGCCATGCAGCTTTGGCGGAGGAATTCCGAAGCGAAACTGCGGCTATTGGTGCCTCCACAACGCCACTCCCGTGCCGCTCGGTAATGGGAATTCGTAATGGGTGGTAATGGTGCTTCTTCCGAGCGAGATGAGGCGCACCTATCTGAGCTGTGGCTGTGTGTGTGTGCGTTGCAGGCGAGTGCAAAAAGCCGCAACGGTAGGGAATGAAAAAATCTCCGGAAAACGAACCGACACTCGAGGAAAACTACGGAACAATTATTTCTTTCTCTCTCAATTGCACTCGACGCGAGTAATGGGGCGTTGAGTGCCGGTGTTGGTGAACGACGGGAGAGTGTGAGGCGCGTCGTGTGCGACGGGGAAATGAAGGACGACGGGCAAAAGCTACCAGCCGTCATAGCGGTGAGTGGAGATGGGGCGGACACAGGACCGGATCCCCGGACAAAGCGGATGTTCCCATGGACCGCGAAGGAGGAGAAGCAACCGCGGTTAGTACCGGAGAGACAACGGAGGAATAAAGCACGTGTCGTCAACTTTTGGTTCTCAATGGCGATTCGGTGTGGCGTACGATTTAAGGTCCCTTCCAGTGGTGTCCAGTGCGGGGGTCTGAATGTTACACCTTCCCGAGAAAGATGTCTACACACAGCGGACCGCAGGAAAGAAGACAAAAGTGTTATCATCACTTGAGAAAGTGAAAGTTTTCCCCGCGCGTGTGTATCCACTGGACACTGTTTTTTCGTTTAGGCAATTTTATTTCTGTTATCATTATGTTCCTCCAATGGCGTGTATGTGGTTGTCCCCTCCGCCTCGTTGGTGGATGAGTTGGACTTTTCTGAAAGTAGTAATCGCTCATCATCTTCAACATCAGGTGTAATTGTTTCCGTTTTCTGCCTTTTGTTTTGTTTTCCGCACACCGAACCATACTGCTGGTGATGGTACACACATTCTCTCATGGTGGAGAGTTTGCTCGGTACGATAAGTAATTGTTACGTTTGTTGCACGACGCATACGAAGTTTTCCCGAAGGGTGCCCTGCTGGTAACAGGTTAATGAAAATGTCTTGTTACTGCTGTATTTGAGCTGTTATGGGTGCGTTTTTGTATGCGTGATGAAACTGGAAAGGAAAGGCAAGGAAAACGAATGAAGTATTCCTTCGCGCTCGCTTCATATTTCGCGAACAAACTGGAACGATTGGTAATTGTTTGGTAATTCGGCTATTTCAAATCAATTGGGACGATCATTTCGTAGCGCTCTTATGAGGGTTATTTTTACTGGCCGTGTTAAGTATCGATCAAAATGAGATGATTTGCATCTGGTACGTTACGTATTAATGGAGCAACTACTTGGCCTTAATTTTCTGTTCCGCAACATGGCGGTTTGTGCTTGGAAATGCTTTAAATTAGCTCTTTGCTTTTGATTGTTTGTTATGAAAAGCGTTTTTTCCCCTACTTCTACATTGTTCATCACGTCGAAGCTATAGCCTTCCTTATTATGTTTTCTTTTGTGGGTTGATCTTTTGCCTCGTTCGAGCAAAAACGAGGAGCAAGTGAAAGATTCTCCGCACGATTGGAATCAATTGGAAGAAAATATGAACGTAATCAGTCGTGTAAAAGTGTGGTAATATATTATCAACTCCTCTTCCTTCTGCCGACGTCGACGCCCCTTGGAGGGAGAACTGTTGTTGCTCTAGTAGCCAGCAAGCCAGCCCCAACTCGTCGTTTAACTCTGCTGCTGCGTTTGTCACTTTCGCATCGTCTCCAGGAGGTGCGGTGCGATTCCTGCACGATTGTATGCAAATTTTCCACGCTCGATAAGCTTCACCCGGCTCCCAGCGTGATATTGCAATGTTCGACCATGATGCAGTCAGTCGCTTCAGCTGGCTGGTTGGTTTTTGTTCTGCCCGGCTGGGCACCACCGACGAACGAAGCGGAGAGTCATCTGCGATGTGTGGAGGGGATGGCAGGGAGAATGATTAAAGTTGTTAGCATAATCTGCTATCGATTGACGTTCGATAGAATGCTTCCATTTCCATGGTCCACAGGAAAGACACACACTCGGGGCAAGCAGGAGTGTGTGATGAGGTGGTTGCAAAAGAGAGAGGATGGTTTTAATTGAAATTGATGGCCCGGTGCGCAGATAAAGTGGAAAACTAGCAGAAGGTTTTATCATCAGGCAAGCGACTGATTTTGCCCTCTATACGTTCTTTGCGCGCGCTTCTGGATAATTGCAGCGCAAACAAGTCAAACAATGATTTGCAACGGCTGATAACGGAGGGTTTTACATTCGCCAAAATGGCATTTTTTTCGTTCGAAATTCAGCAAGATATGCCAGTCTGCTAGAACCGTGTACATTTGCACATATTGCACCGGATGGAAAACTCGAACTTTTACTCACTTCACTCACGCGCGCTGTACGAAAAAGAAAGATCTGCCCAACACTGTGCAATGATTGCTTCCGCTCGGTTGCTGTCAAACTTCTTGAATTGTGCCCCTCCCTCCTGCGTGTGTGCATCTTGGCGTGTGGGCGGCTGCTCTGTTGGTTTAAGAGCGCATTTAAAATACCTCCCACGCTGGATTATCCATCCATCGTGTCGGGAAATTCGATTCCTTAGTGCACGCGGGCGAAAAGTTGTATGAAAAGTTTTTTTTTCTTCACGATGCTTGCGGGAAATGATCGATCGCAGCGAGCGCACGCCTGAATCTGCAAATGGAAGGAGGAAATCGTGGGAAGAGTGCTTTTAAAATCGGAAAATTTTCCGTTTACATTTCAGCCTCCTCAAATCTCGTCCGATTGCAACGACACACCACGGTGGTGGTTGCTCGCTGTAAGTTTGTCTTTTTCCGCCTCAGTACCGGTACGCCTCTTTGGAGCCGTTTGTCGTTTTGTTGTCTTTGTGCTTAACGCTTTTAGAGGAGCAAAAATTGGGATCCACCTGTCCTGGGAAAGCATGTTCGATCGATCTCCTCTTGCTCTATCTTCTTCTATCCATCGGTCGCTCGTTGTACATCGTGCACGGGGAACGATATTCCAACCCTGTGACGGGGGGAAAATCTCTCCTGCCGCCCTCTGGACAGGGGATGAAAAGTTTCGTGCTTTATAAAAGTTTACCAGAATTCAATTATATCCGTCTTATTGATTGTTACACTTCTACCCTCGTTTCGCGGGTTTCCTCCTGCGTCGAGGGGTTTGGAACGCGTATACACCAGCGGCAGGAGATAACGTACTGGAAGCAAAACTCCATAAAACAGGGATCCCGTCTGACTGTCCAAGTAGGGGGGGATATAAAAGTTTATCAGCGCTGGTTTTACACATCACACTACTGGCAGCTGCACCGTATGTTGCATTTCAATGTTGGAGATGCTTTAGTTTTACAATCAAGTATTGATTTTACACCGACAGTGAAAGACAAGAGGAGAAAATTAAAATCATATTTAAAGCTGCGAATAGCATTTCTTCATATCCCTCGCTCAGAATCTGCTTTTCAAGTTTATAACGTATGCATTAAAAAAAGCGACTTTTTTCAAATGGACAGTACAAATAAACAGTCAAAGATACTTTATCAAACCAAATTACATTTGTTTCTATATTATGTTTATTATTGTACAAAAATATGTCCACTCCGTTCCGGGCCACCTGGCGGCACTTGGCCGGGACTTTGACCATAGGTGTCGAAAAAACAAATGTTGGCATTATCATCAGTTTCTAGATAGCCATTTTTATCAATTCATCCCCGGTTTTGGCCAAGAAATTATTTGAATATGTTCTCCTCGTCAAATGTGTATAAAAAATCTCGATCGGACAGAGCTGGGCCACGTTAGGAGGGTTAGCATGGTTGAGCGCCACCGGAATGCCTAACGATGAAAAGAAGAGGGACGTGACATCTCCTTTTCGCTGATTTTGAGTCGCAGGAACACCTTCCTCGGGAACTTATTATGGCCAGTACCAGGTTTCCTTTCGATAGATTTTACCTTTTCCAGAAGTGTCTGAATCTTATAAAAAAATGCAAAATAGTACCCGGCCAATACAAAGTCACAATGGCACGAACTTTGTTAGGCTCGGATTGAGCAGGCGGTTCGAACAAATCATAGAATGGAGTTCTTTCATTGTTTTGACCATAGCTAATGTAAATGAAGTGATAGAGACGCCAAATTTTGACAGGGTTATCTCATGAAAAATCGAAGCATTTTGTCGCTTTTTTTAATGCATACGTTACTTAAAGCCGATGTTTGATTTTCTCCATTCAGCAACCATTAACACCAGCTGTGGCACACGCAGACGTTGGGATGGGTTCTAGTTTCTAATCGTGCCGGATGCCAAATCGTTCCGGTGAATAATCTGTTACGTCCGGTACACCGCAGCAACACACTCTCCTAGTCATCAGTCATCGTTGTGGACGATGCGACGGCTCGCTGGCGTGGTGTGTGCTGCCTTCCCAAAAAACGAACCGTCATCCGGTCCTGTCTAAACCACCCCGATCGTTGACTCTTCGCTCTCCGTCTCCGCTCGTGCCAAAGCGTATGTTGTAGGCATGTTTTCTGTGTTCACATCTCACCAGCGGATGCGCCGCTTCGGCAAATTGGAAAAGCGACAGGACCGAGAACATCTAAACATAATGTCACATTTGCTTTTGGCCCGCGGTGGTGGACACATGCGCGCATTATGTCGCCGCTTCGTGTCAGCTTGTTGCGACGGCAACACCCGAGAAGAAGTTAAACGACACGGCCTTTCGCTTGTCAAAACGCGACCTCACGCGACACTGTGCACACGTGCGTTTGGGCGACGTTTTCTGCAGCAGCAGCAGCAGCATCGGAGCAGCCTGCTAATTGCTTACTGCATGCGCGCGGGTTGTGTGGGAGTGCGTGTGTGCGGAAATGGTTCTTTTGGGAATGGAAACGATTAAGTGTCCTCGGAAAACGGAGCGCACCGGAGCGTTCCGACGCTCCGACGGTCTTATGGACTGCTACCAGCTATGCTGCTGCTGTTGCTGCCGGTGCACCACGTACTACATGTCGCCATCGTCGGGAAACCCGCGCCGTGTTCGGTCGTACGAGACACTTATGTGTCCGAAAATTGCACGCGTGTGTGTCAGTGGGGCTCTCGGCGGTTTTCCGTAAATTCGCTGTCGAACGCTTCACCCTTCCTCATAAGCCGCTGTTCTCGTGTGTCTGCCCTGCAACCGGTGTCTCAGGGCTTTGGGAAAAAGGGAGATGATTCGTCGTAATTACCATTTCGACGGATTGTTGCAGCACGCGTCGCTCCAGCTTGGAAAGTTTGTTGCATACGACTGTGCAACCCCACCCCACGCGTGGTGTGATTTCGTGTTCTGCACGATAATTGGCCAATGGAGCATCATCCGGGGCAGCGGAGCAATGAATGGGTGTGAAGCTTTTGCTCCGCTTGGAGCAGTGATTGCAGCATGGCACCATCTGTTGCAGTGTTGCTGATGCCGCCTAATAAGTAAAATAAAAATTGTCATTTACAACTTTGATATTTGCGTTTTAAATATATTAAAACAACAAAACATGTTGATTGTGTTGTACTCAAAAGCTTGGTACAGTTCGAAGCATCCTAGCCGGTGCTCTAAAACTATCATCTCCGTTATTATTATTCTCATGCAAAATACACTTCTAAAAAAGCCATCACAGACCATCAGTGCTGTCATATTCCATTCGACACTCGAGAGAATTCACTCGAACGTTCATTTCATTCATTTTGCTACCATATGCACCGATGGATTCGAGATCGAGTTGCCATCGGCCAATTCGAGACGATGAACGGTGAATTTTGTATCATCTATCTCGAACCGACAGTCGAATTCGACAGTCGAATTTTTTTCTGTCGGAAAAAAACAAAATTAGGGTTAAAATAAAGGAATAACCTCATGGTTGTCGAACTTCCATGTACACTCGGGTTATCGTTAGTGTTAGTTAGTTAGTTTTTGTGGTGAAACAAAACGTGATGTTTCAAACAAATGTTGATTTCGAATGCAGTAAAAATAAAGTATAAAGGAAGGAAGGATTCTGATTGGTCCGCTAGGCTAGTGGGTGTTGATGGGATGAGCACTCGGTAATATTTAAGACCTAGGCCAATTTGAGTGCTGCACGTTTACCATCAAAATTGGATTAATTTCTTCACGCATTGGTTAAAAATATCAATAAGTTATTCGGTCTAGATATTCGACGGCGGATTCGACATATTTCTCAACAATCTACACATGCAACTTTGCAATTTCAGGTTTCATGACAGGTATTGCTAATGTTCACTATCGCTGTCCTCACTATTTTAACTACTTTCCACAATAAAAGCCGAAATACTTCTCGTTCGTTGGTTTACCAAGTTTCTTCCCTCCAACACTGTTGCCATGTTTCCAAAATCTCAGCAACGGCTGGAAATGCAATCGATGAAACTTTCATCGAACACACCGATTCCATCGGCAAATATGATATCAAATATTATTCCGTTCGACTCAGCAGCTTCCGGCGGATTCGAGAGTTGTTCGAGATACATATATGATAGGTCTGCATGTCTGGTAATGATTCTGCTTGTGAAGCGAAACATTATTTTACTTAAGATACTCCGGAGATCTGACATTCCGAGCCTTTTAGAAGCAACGTTTGTTGTGGTACATGTAGTTATTGAATTTACATTCTCCGTGCCTGTGTGGGGCATACGATCGTACGCTCCTGAAAACTAACAAGTTTTCCCCCTCTCACTGGCGTTGTGGAACTGAAGGAAACTATTTCCCCATCCGTTACGCTTCTCACAACGTAATGACGCTAATCTGCTAAGCTTATCGAAAAAGCGCGCTGCGGATAACGATGGAACCGAAACGCTGCTCCCTGTAATGTAAAGCAATTGCTTTAAATAGTACCAGCACCCCCAGAAAGTCCAAATTTCTTGAAAAGCTACGTTCGGTACGAGCCCGCGCACCCGCATGTGCCAGCGATCGATGAAAAGTGCGCCATAATCGTAAAAAAGAATGAGATCCTGGCTGTGTCTATGTGTCTGCGTGTGTGTAACAACAACGATGGCCGATTTCTGCGAAGCCAGAGCACATCAAATACACTCTTCCACCGGCGGCAGGCATACGGGCATGTCTTTTTTCTTTTCGTCGCTTTTCGATAAACGCCACGTGACACGCAGCTTTTTGATGTTTTTCTTTCCCCCGTGTGCGGCTCGTGCACACACGTGCTTTTAAACACGACTTCCGGTGGCAAGACGTCCGAAAAAAAACGGCTCCCAGCAGAAAACGTTAACCGGAAAACATGAACCGTTGCTGCTGCTGCTGCAACACTCACCCACACCCATTTGCTGAGTCTTTTCTTCCTTGCGGACGGATCTTTACTCCCAGGGTGCGCACAAAGTTCAAGGACTGCCTTCTGCGCTATATCCTTGCGCGGTGGAGAAAGGATCGCCCCGCCGGGGGTGGCTCGAACGGCGAACGATTTAGCCATACTAACACCATGTGACGGCCGGGCTTGACGCGTGTAATGCAACATTTGGCGAAGCCTGCTGTAGCACTTCGTTCCGGCAACATGTGTAATGCGCGCGTGTGTGTGTGTGAGCTATGTTAGCAGTATATAATCAAAAATAACATACACTTCCGAGTCGACTTTATCCTCAGGTATGTGTAATTACCGAAATTGCGTTTGTTCTCCCCCCGTACGCGCGCGCGCGCTCGTGTCGATGGTGCAAGGCACATAAATTTTCCGTTGCTGGCAATCCATCAATCTCCTCGCCTTCATTTGGCTCGTGTTTTAGTGGCTCAATATTGAAGCGGGAAATCCGGGAAAAGTTAGCTAGCTTCGGAGAAATGCCCCCGAAATGTAGCGTTCTTGCCGGAACTGGGGTAACAGGCCGTGGCTTATGACGAGACGCGATGCTGGTGGTCATTCTTTAGCTCCCTGTGCGTTGCGGGTGTTGCATGGTTGGTGGTGGCAGTGGTTCACTAATACCAAACTTCATGTGTGCTGTTCTCGCAACCAGTTCTCTTCCCGCTGCTGCTGCGGTGGATTAACGGAAGTGATGAAAAACACGAACGCATATAAAACCACGCTTTTGCACGTTTCATCGATGCGCTCTCTTTACCGGCGTTTCGGAAAAGCAATAACCGGTGATGTTTTATGCTGTTTGACTTTTCGTTCGTAAATGGTTAGTTTTCGTTCGGGTTTTAAGGTACTTTTAGTGACCGGGCGAAAGCGGATGTGGAGCGTAGAGTTTAATACACTTAAAGACAAATGCGGTCGAAAATGAAAGATATTACATACGCACTGTGCGTTTAGGCTAGTGGGTTCAAATCTACGTCCGTCTCTCGTACGTTAAACTGACTAGAGAAGAAGTGTGCCAAAATGAAGTAATAAAACATGTGGAATCGAATGTTTCTTCTGTATCAAATGGTTTCGTTTATTTAAATGAATACCTTTTTCCTTCAAATATTAAAATTTGCATATGCAATGACTCGGGAGAATAAAAATCGCTAAATTTTAGTATGCAATAACCATTTCTTGCTTGACATTTTATTCCGCATTTGTAAAAGTTACTAGTAAATGAGTAAATGTAAATGAAAACTAGTTTAAACTACTGTACAAACAACAAACTTTTATCAAGTTTTCGTGAAAAACCTATTAAAACCTATTTGAAATCTACTCTAACCCTTACGTGAGTTTTGCTACAAAAAGAACAAAAAATCAAACGTACAAGTACAACAGAGAAGAAAACAAACAACATAATTCCGAGCAGCATAAATCCGTTCTGCTCTTTTTCCATGCACCTGTGCAGTATTGGGGCCTTCGGTTTTCTTCCGGTGATTCCACTGTTACGCTTCGTACACTCGGATAAAATGCTTTAATAAAACTCTTTTCCCACACCGTACACCGTACACACTTCCTTGTTCGCGAGGAAAATGTTAAAATTGAAAAAAATATTTTTTTCAAATAAATAAACAGCAATTCAATCGCGGGCCATCGCGGGCCCGTCCGTTGGTGAAACTTTACACAAAGGCGGGATAAAGTTGAAGCCTCCGTTCCATGCGCTCAATTCGTACATTCAAACACACATTTTCCCCACTTTGTCACAGGAGAACCGAGAAAGTTTTTTTGTCCCCCCCAATGCGAACCGCCAGAACATCTGTATCCCAGTTGTGTGCGTGTGTTTGTCCCGGGAGAAAACGCAATTGTGTTGTTATGCTGCTTGTGGGGGCAAACGAAGTGGGTGGATGGGTGATGATGTCGACGACAATGGCGATCTTTTCCTGATCCGGTTTCGTAATGCTACGCGAGATGTTTTCGCTTTTTCGTCGGCGTGTATTCGGCGCTCCGCCGGCTGGAATTCGATCGTTTTAAGCTTCTTCGAATGTAAACTGCACACTCGTCGACCGAATGAGCGAGTGGAGAAACCACCGGGTTGCTTTGCGCAGAGGGGAAACAGATAAGCCACATAATTTATGTTTATCATAAGCTAGAATTTTCGTTTTTGTGCTTTCGCCTTCGTATCCATCGCCCTCAGGACGGAGGATGGGAATTCGAGTCGGTGAGGACAAAGAAGGCACAACTTTTATTCAATGCTTCTTCAACTTTTCCTCAACTTCTTCAACAAGGAATGTACAGCTTTACGCTACAGAATATTGTTTCAATTCTATTTCATATCACTTAATTTTATTCCTCTTTCCATAATATGGGTAATCAATCATGCATATTTTTTATATATCCTTTCGGTAATAGAAACTTGGATTTAAGCTATCTTTTGATCTTCTCGACAAGCCGTGAAGTGTAGCACGCAAAACAGAAGCGTTTAAAGTCCACTCCATCCCATTCGGAGCTCCATCCGGTCTTATGTTACATTGTCTGGAATGTGAAGGAAATTGCGCGTCCCGAGCCGCCGTGTCCTCGCTAGCACCACGGCTCCATTTGCATCCCGAGACATAAACCAGAGCCTATTGCAGCCCATATGACCCAGAGAATCGTGCCGACAACACAGGAACAAAAAAAAGAAAGTCCGACTATGCACTGGCTGACCCTCTACCATTATCTACGTGTGCTCGGTCCCTTTTTGGTTGGCCACTACTAAGCCACGCGGCCGCGGTACCAGCGGCGCCGGCCAAACTATGCTTTTGACAAATGCGAACCTTTCGCGGTGGAAAAGCAGAGGGGCAAGCCAGCAGGACCCGGTTTGCGCGCTTTCATAGTTAAATCCTTTTGTGCACGATGCTAGATAAATGGCGGCATTTGATGCTCTTGACTCTGCGAGCACGTATGTGGCTGTGTGTGTTTGTGCGGTGATGAATTTTCGCTGCCACTTCACTGTCTGTCTATCTGTCATGTCCATGTGGTGTGATGGAGGAGCGCGCCGAACAGCAGCAATGCTGACGCGGATGTGTTGTTGCAGTTCTTTCTTTTGCATTTGTTTGATTCATTTCGCTTCTTTCTGCGCTGCCTTGAGCAGGCGAGAAGAGCTGGAAGTTAGTTGGAGCGGATAACTTTGAAGGGGAATATATCACCTCCAGAGCGCGGCGTCCGAGTGCGCCATCGTGTTACGCTGTGCGGATGGAGAAAGGACGAAACGACGAGATGCAACAGACGACAATCCGTACGGAACGGGGACCTCTCCTGCATACGACGCTTTAAGAGATGATACAGGATGAGCTTATGCTCAGCGGACTTTTCAAACAGGCGATAGCTGCAGGGCACATGTTGCTTATGATTGTGGTGGTGTTCTTTTCTCCTTTATGTAGTTTCTCTCGATCCGTTTTCGTAATTACTTTTAACATATTTCGCACGCAATTAAAGCTCAATTTGTGTATCATTTGGGAGGTTCGGTTTTGCGTACATTGAATGCATTTATCGTTCATTCAAAGCCGAAACCACGTCGTCAGCTGATATATGGTAGAGAAAAACAAGACTTCATGGACGAGGTGCATACCAAAATGGCATAAATTCACCATTTCGGTATTTACAAAATACTCACCCACCCTCGTATCACAGATCGAGAGATAATTTTGTCGAAAAAGTTCGACAAACGGTACCTCAAAATCGGCAATTTGTAGCTGGAATGCATTTAATGTAAATCCCTGCCTGGGAAATTGTTGAGGAATTGTACCCATTTTGCCGCACACACACAAGCACACTGACGAAAACGAAATCTTAAACGGTGCGTGATTAAATGGCTAAGCTATTCGTACCGGAAGTAGAAACTTATCTCTTTCCTCGCGCACTTGTTTAGCCCTCTCGCCCTCTGCGCGCAGCGTGTACAGCATTGGCATGCAGATGCTTTCCACATCCGTCTGGTTCATTTCTCAGCGAGGGCGGAATGCGGAAGAATGCTTTTGCGATCGATTCTCCCCCTGTTCTCGCGCAGCTGAAGGAATTTCGGGCAATTTATATCCCAATTCATTCCGACTGCTGTCCGCTCCGCCCCGTATCGCCCTGCCCGTCCGGTTGCGCAATGGTGGGGGAGAGCCATTATTTTGCCATCGGCTCGCTGATCCGGTCAATTCGTCAATGACGAAGATGAATGAATCCACAGGGCGAACGGTGATATTCAGGGCGCGCTCGCGAACGATGCGAACGCGCGAGGGGGATTATAAAGTTAATCTTTACCCCCAACGCGAAATGATGCCCAGACCGATACGCGCACGCTGCTATAAGAAATTGGAAAATTGAACGAGATTTTAGGCGGGATCTCCCCGGGACAGCGACCCGCTTGTGCTACCCCCCGTCCGGTGAATCCTCCCGCTGGCTCGATCGACAAAAGCTTTTGACCGTGGGAAGAGGAGGGGTTTGTGTACTGTGATTTGTATAATTTTCCGGTTTGGCACAGCGAGCCTCCTCGATGAAGTGGGAAACGGTTGAAGGCGGTTGGTGAGACCGGGAGTTTTGTAAATTGCGTTACGATTGCTCTGCATTATCCAGTTTAATTTGAGCTTTTCGTTATCCGTGTGTTTTGGAGCGGCACGAAGCTTGCGGGTATTAGTTGTGATCCAATCGTGAAAACCTCCCAATACTGTACACAGCTTAAAATATCTGTGCGGACGGCGGCCAGATCAAGCTGAGCATCACGGGAATAGGGAACAGGAGCAGCACAAATAACGTTGTTCTTGATTTTGTTGGAAGATCATAATAATGCAAACAATTTTTTATTGAATTCCGAAAAGTGAGGTTTTCTTGTGATGGATTACTGCTAGAGATGGGAAAAATGAGTCCATTGCTTAAAAAAAAACGGTCGCGGAATCGCTTCAGATGTAGCACTATTGCAGAAAAAATCTACTCATCTCGGGATGTTCGATTCAACCGATCCGGATCTGGTTGTGAATTGATCCACCGAATCCGACCCGAAATCCGCATGTACAAAGAAAACATTGAATGAGTGCACTGTACTCGCTATATACCGCATAATCTGTTACAAAATGATAAATGACACAGGTTTAGTGGCATTGAGTTTTGCTATATATCCTTATTAGTGTTGGGTAACAGTGATTTCAATTCATGAATCTGAATGAATCTTTGAACTAAATGAATGAATCTCTAAATATGCATGAATCTCTAAAGATTCCTGAATCCCTGTAGATTCATTAGTTTCTTGAATATCTGAATTTGATCTTTTTGAACGATTTGGATCCGACAAGTCATTTCGTGTATTAATGACATGCTTCGTCATAGCACAGTACAACCCGACTTTTGCTGGATCGCCTAAATTTTTTGCCACTTCGACATGGTTTTGTTTCCACTTTTTGTTAAGAGATTCATTTTTCCATAGAGATTCATGAATCGTTCGTAATTCATGAGATTTATGAATCCTAAGAGATTCATGTGATCCATTAATCTTTAGAGATTCATGAATCTTTAGAGATTCTCTAAATTCTTCAGAGATTCATGATTCTTTAGAGATTCATGAAGGAATCTGAATGAATCGTATATGAAAGATTCATGAATCTGAATCTCGCCGAAAGATTCATAAGACACAACACTAATCCTTATATCATTTACATATCTTTTTACTTGAAATTTGAACCTGAATCTAGCACATTGGCTTGTATGTTGAATGAATCTTGTATCCGGATTTTTTAAATCAGTTCCGGAAACAGGAAACACTTCCGGAAATTCCGAAATCGTAAGCGGATCCGCAATCAAAAGCGGTTCCGAACAGGAATATTGGAGTAGCATTGTTCTCGTTTGTGCGCAACACCACCCATCACTAGTTGCTGCACTTGCAATCAATAACTCCAGGCCGCTCGATACCAATTTCCCGTCGTTATGTAGAATACTATCTATTATCCTGCACCCGGACAAGCGAACGAGCAATTGGAAATAAATTGTAAAAAATGTATATCTCTCAATATCTCATCTGCAGTGAACTCTACAATTACCATTGCCTCTTCCTGTGTTTTTCCTTCTGTCAATAGGAGCAGGAAAAAGGCACCCGGAATAACGCCGTGCCGCGCGGTTGATTTATAAAGCGATTCTAATCGATTCGGCGTGGCATTAGGCTCGCATTGTGCGATACATTATTTACGAAGCGTTATCGTCATGCAAAACCACCGCAGCGGCGTGGTTCCGTCGGACCTCTACCGGGTTTTGATTTTTACCGTCCTTCCACGCAGCCCGTAATGCTCACTCCACCCGAGCGCCACTGCAAGATCGTTATGCACAGAAGCCTTTCTCTCTTGCTCGAGTTTGTGCGCGTGTGTGTGTGCATGCGTGTCGCGCTCGTTATGCATTTGTTTTATTTGGCAATTTCCTCCATTTCACGAGTGTTTGCACGACGCCGCCGCCGCCATCGTCGTGCGTTCCGTGGTTTATGGACTCTCTTCCGGGCACGACGACGCACCGATGGTTTCTTTGCTGCGTGTTTTGTGCACCTGCAGCCTAAACGGGGAGAGGAACTCTGCCATCTATCACACATTATGTGTGCGATACTGTACCCCTGCCGGGCGGAGAGAGCTGTCCTCTGTGCTCTCCACACTTACCTCGTGCCTTTTTGGGTAGTGCGCTCAGTACCCCTGAGTTTTAGTGTTACGGTGTCATGAATATTTACCACCCCCGGCCCGGGATCGTTCTTCCGGCATTCTTTTCCCACGCTTCCGTTGCTCCGATTTGGCCGATAATGCTCTGGCGTTGGCGAGTGAAGCTTGCAGTTCCCGGGGAGAGGAAAAAACGCGTTGCTGTGCAGCCATTATTGACCTAGCCTCCTGAACCGGGGCGCGAAGCATCGACCATCGTGTTCGGGAAGTGTGTGTGCAGAGTGCGTGTGTTACCCTTTATGTGCGTCCATACATCATGTTATTGCTACCTTTCCGGATTGTACGCTGGACCCGGGATGAAGGCTCTAAGCCTTGCTTGCATAGTATAGCGGGCTGCTATTGGGAAAAGCGCGCGCGAGAGAGAGGCTGTGCATGCTCGGCATTGTGCGAGATTATTGCAGTACATTGACCGGGGGTCGACGAAAGCACATGAGAGGTTTATTGTTCGACATTTGCTTTAATCAGCCCCAGAGCCCATGGCCCAGTTGCTGTGTGCAGCTCGTGTGCTCCCTGTTGTTCGATAATATATTAAGGGCTAAGGAGAATGAACGTGCACATGGTAAGGCCCACAGTCTCTAATGTCCTTTATCGGTGCCGTGCTACGCTCGTCCGGCGCATATCCAATCGAGGAAGCGCTTTTTCCAGGATGGACAACAAGTCATGGTGTGCCGATGCCGAAGATGGGCACACTTGTGTTGTGATTCATGGGCTTTTTATGATTGCGAATTATGACTCGGTTGGGGTACAACACCGGAATTTATTGATGGAAATTCCCTTCAAGAATAATACAAGCCATTTATTAGATATAGATAGCTCTGAATGCTGTTCGTAATAGAATCTGTTTGGTGTGGAATGTTTTATAGACATTCGTAAAGTTCTTCTTATGCACTTCTTTACTGATACCTCTAATAAGACACGATCACTATTATGTTTTTTGCATACTACAGACTTGCACCGCCCCCAAACGTCGTGCAGTTGTTACCGAGGGTCTGTGAATAAATTATACGCCAATGCATAATGAATTAACGCTTTTTACATCTATCATTCTGGATGAAGTAGCACGACGAGAGCGAAGAGAGGGCACCTCTGTGATGCTTTTAATGCAAATTAATGTTTTTTCTTTCGTTGTGTATGTGTGTGTGTTGGTTTGCTCTCCGTTTAGGAAGGCATTCAAATCTCTTGCGGCGGCAAACATTTAACAACCTCTCAAAAACGTTCTCCGGTTTTGTGCCGATGGTGGAAGTACGGTAGCACACCGAGTGAAGGTGGAGTATGAACTCGTAAAAAGAGCAAAGCACTTAGCCAATGGACCTCTGCCGTTTTCCGCTGTCTCTCGCATGACGCAGTTAAGAACGGAATGTTCTTGAAGGGTCATTCTTGGGGTTTTCATTCATAATGAGTCCTGTTGGACAAGCGGTATGAACATTTCAGGATATGAAAATGTAAACGGAGTTTGTGTTCATTAACGCAAGCACATTATAAGGAATTTAACAAGCTTTACAATAGAAATTGATGTCAGCGTGGACAAAACATGCTCCGTTCTCTCTGTGTTGCTTATGTTATTATCAACTTGTTTGTAACCGGCATTTTACCATTCCTTTCGTTACAGCTAAAAAATGGCCATCGTCAAGGATAGTGCAACATTCTTCCAACACGGCAACTCGGCCCAGTTCGACTACGTGCTCAAGCTGTACCCGAAAGCCCTGAAGCTGAAGGCGGAAACGCGCGGCAATGGCAAAAAGGCAGACAAACTGATGCGCCTGGAGAAGTGGTACCAGAACGAGCTGCCGAAGTTGATCAAAAACCGCGGCCGGGACGCGCATCTGTCGCACGAGGAGCTGGTGCAGACGATGGAGTGGAAGCAGACGCGCGGCAAGTTCTACCCGCAGCTGTCCTATCTGATCAAAATCAACACACCCCGGGCGGTGGTGATGGAAACGAAGAAAGCCTTCCGGAAGCTACCGAACCTCGAGCAGGCGCTGAACGCGCTCTCGAACTTGAAGGGCGTCGGGATCACGATGGCGTCGGCGCTGCTAGCAGCCGCGGCCCCGGAAAGCGCCCCCTTCATGGCGGACGAGTGCCTGATGGCAATACCGGACATCGAGGGCATCGACTACACCACCAAGGAGTATCTGAAGTTTGTCACACACATCCAGCAGACGATGGAGCGGCTAAATCTGGAGGTGGAGAGTAACGGTGCTGCCGAACAGGCGGCGGACAGTGCGGACGAAAAGAAGGACAGCACGACCAACGGTGGTGGTGGTGACGTAGGTGGTGGTACGGTGGAACCGGCCGCCGGTGAGGAAGGAAGTGAAAGTGGTAGCAGTGGCGCGGCCACCGCCGCCAAGGAATCGTCCGGAAAGGACGAAAAAAGTAGTGCGGCTGAGAATGGCAAGACGGAACCGAAGGCAAAGAAGTGGTCCGCACATTCGGTGGAACTGGCCCTGTGGACACACTACGTGGTGTCGGATTTGGAGCCGGAATTGTTGGGTGGAATGCCTGGCAATGGAAATGGCGTTGCGGGTGACGCGACCCCGAACGGAATCTCGAAGGATGAAGAAGGTGGCGATGACGAAGACGAAGATGAGGTAGCGGACGATGATGATATCGATAGAGACAACGGAATAGCGGAAGACGAGGGTAACACGAACGACGAGAACTCACGCACTGCCATGATGGAATCGTCGGAATCGGAGAGCAATGAAGCTGCCGCCGCGGCAGCTCCTACAACCACCACCGGGGAGGTCGTATCGAACGGCAAGAGCACACCCGGCTCGAGCGGCGGTTCCACTCAGGAGCTGGTCGATGCGGAAGATGCTTCAAAGGACGCTACCGAAGCGACAGTCACAATGACGGAACTGACGAACAATGGTACCTCGGTGGCGACATCTACCACACTCACAGCTACCACCACCACGGAAGAATCACCTCTGACCGGTGAAAGCTTAGGCAAAAAGGGCACGTTATGCGCCGCCAGCCCCGTTGCGGACAGCACCGAACCCGACACGACACCGGCCACCGACAGCAGCAACAGCAGCAGTAACGGTAGCAACAAACGCCCTCTCTGCTGCGACGACACCGGTGAAGAGAAACCCGAGCTAAGCGCTCCGAAACTGATAAAACTGTAGGGCGGGTGTTAAGTCAGAGACAATTTGATACATTGTGCGCGTTTGGGAACCCGGGGGGATGGGAGATGGGGGGAGGGTATTGAGATGTGTGTGCATCGCCGGGGAAGTGTGGTATGTGTGTAGAGCGTAGGTTAGGATAGTTTGTAGCACAGTACAACAACAATCATTATGATCGCAAAACAGATAGGGAAGAAGATCCAAGACAACAGCTCCACGATACGCGTGTGTACAGGTGCGATTGGAATGCGGGGGTCCACATGCATAACGCGACAGACGACGACGAATGGACTTTTATTTGTAGAACACCAATAATATCTAAGGACGAGGGCAAGAGCTGCATTCAAGCGCGTTATTATTTGCTTTTTCCACGGGTCTAGATCGGGTGAAATATCTTCTTCTATATGAAAGGGGCAGTGTAACATGAAAGCATTTTTCGAGAAGTGTTTGAGTGGTGCGCATCAACATCATCATCCAAACGCTGGCACAACTATGTCCATTTCCGTTGTTAATGGGTAGGTGTGTAACGATACGTACCCAAGACACACAGGCGAGCACGATTGAAACGTCGTCTGATTGTTATAGGCGCTTTTTACGAACCACCTTGACTGTGAATCGCCGTTTAAAGATTGCTAACATTGTAACGACTCTCTCGAAGTAGTAGTGCAAAAAAAAGTGAAAGCTTGTGTTATCGTCCTGTGTTCCACCTCAATGCAGAAATTCGCAGAGTGTACTTGCACTACCCGTCGTCAAGAGTGCGATATAGGCGCCCCCCGTAAACATGTCCCGCAACATCCATAAACATCCGTGTTTACAGTGGAATAGAAGGATAAACTAACCATTTAGTCATTAAATCCGCCGAACCGTCATTTAACGGATTCCATTTGTCCAACATCATCGTCTGCGCCCGGCGGAGGAACTCGTTTCTCTAACTGTTTCGCGAAAGCGGGACAGACACGTTTATCTCATAGTATGTACGCTCTAAGGGTTTTGTTCATTTCATTGTATTTATATCGTTTAGATAATCGCATCTAAAGGGTCGGAGTCGGAGGGGCGTGCGGAAAATTTGATAACGTTTTTCACTTTTTTTTTCGTCCATTTTGAAACCAAATTGCCCCTGTGACTCCGGCTCCTATCGAAGGCCAGCAAGTGAGGGAGTTATGTGAGGAGGAGTGGGGGGAGGGGGGAGTGTAGGGATGAGCGAGGGTGGTCGAACACATTAAGAAGTGTTGTTATGGTCTACGGCGTGCAGAACACAGCTGCCAGCACCCCGCGTAGCGACAGTTTTAAGAACCCATCATGACTTACGTAGCATTTGTTTCCATTTTTTTCTTCATTTTCTGATGCTATCACATCCCATGTTATTGTAAAATCGACGTGTGAGAAGGACCCCAGAGGCAGTGGTAGAATAGAAAGAATTGTGAGTTCCTTGTGCTCTACTTAACATCAAAATCGACGCAGTTGTTGCGCCTGATAAGTTAAAAATTGCATCTCGTGTGGGTTTGCTTCTACGAGCCAGGTAGACACCGCTTTCTCAAATAACTTCACGTATATGTTCGATGTACTTTGAATTCCCGTAGAACAATTTTAGGGATTCACCTCATAATGTAAACTTTCGTGTGTTTAGATGGTGCTTGCCGATGACGCCGTTAAACTTTTGTTGTCGCCTTGTGTTTCGCTATCCGCGTACGACATTGTCTGGACCGCCCTTGGGAGGCAAAAACTTTGGAAGCAACTGGCTTCGTTGTAGTAATGAAACTATTGATTTATCTATTGCTTGTATTTTTGTCTTCTTTTCTCGGTAGTATCTTTCGGGTTTCTATTTTTAGATAACCCAAAATACGGATGAAGAATCCATTGGCTGAGAAAAATACAAGGTTGGCATCTTGTTCTTTGGCGTAACTACTTACAACTCATACCTACCGCTGTCTAGCTGAACAGAAACCAACGGTTAGATGGATCGAATAAGTGCAAACTTGGTGCAACTTGGTGTCAATTGGACTGAAATTTCCGTCAGTTGCACCCTAACTGTTCTAGTTTTCTGAGTTGCTTCGAGTTATATGGCAGAAACTTTTTGTTTAATTTCAACCTAACCGTTTTCGAGCAATCCTAATTCCAAAAGCATAAATTGAAACAAATTTTGACGGTTAGCGTTTATAGACTATACCGCCGTTGACGGGTAGGACCTCCCTGCTCTAGGGTAGAATGGGTTCTTCTTTGTGTAGTGTTTTGCTATTTGTTGCAATCCGGTGTTATTTTGTGTCGTATAAATTGACAAAATACTGCATGATTAAGCAGCAAATGCAATTTTTTATAAAGTATAACTCTTTATTTGCAACATAATGTGCTATCTAGTGTCCATTAATTAGATTAGTTAGAGCATCAACTCCACGCATTACTAACTTACATACTATGTGACGGCAGAAAAAATAAGATCACGTCACAAGGATCAGTGTGAAATTAAAGATCGGTTTGAATGAGCGATAATTGCGCACCATTTTGTGGTCTGACGAGGTTATTCTGGCAGGATGTAGTAAATGGATGTGGATGTCCTTCTGATAGAATAGCCATAAGTGGGATACATACTATTAACATGAGTCAGACTTGTGAATAATGTTTTTGATCGAAAGTGAATAGTACGAGTCCAACTCGTGGTATGATTTTTCCCCAAAAAGTGATCAGCACCATCGCAGCTCATTCTATTGAACCAAAAGACACTAAACAAGTATTCACTCTCGAAATCATTATCTTGTCACAGTAATCAGTGGTCAGTGGTCTTATCATTTCCGCCGTCACTTTATGTCCAAAACACTAAAACTTTGATTTAGATTGCGTTTTACCGTACAGGTATGGAGATGGAAATAAACGACAAAGAACAAGACAAGAGAATGGTTATACATATTTGAAAGTAAATACACACAACACACCCGTACCCTATCCCTATTCATCCAAATGAAATCAAACGACTGAAATTTATATAGTAGTAGTCAAACAACAAGGAGCAAACATAACGAGGTAATAAATAAGCTGCAAAAAAGAGACCGAGAGAGAAAGGAAAGCGACCACCAAGTGTCATGTCAGTGCGGTATGTTGTGAGAGTAATGTGTGAGAGTGCCTGTGCATAAATCTTTTTCTATACCATCGGCGTGAATGTGGCGTGGAAGTGAGTGGGGAACGACGTGCTTGTGATTTAGAAACAGCTTTCGGTGGCTTTTTTCAGTTACAGATCATAGAAATAGTTAAACATAGGTATAGAAACGTCAAAACCCAACAACCGTGAAATTGAACAACACAAAACACAAATGCCGTAGACGAGGGAGAAATACAGATGATTAACAACCAGCAGCGAGAGAAAAAAAAACACATGTAAAGAACGACACAAACACGTAACGAAATAAAAACAAAAGAAAAAGGCATCGCAAAGCAAAACTGAGCCAGCATTTCATCAAAATCCGTGCAGCAGCGAAGAAGACGAAAGGATGTGAAAAATACTACAATACAAGTGACTTATTAGAAGAATAAGTGACAATCCTGCAGCGTTGGTTGGCTTTTTGTATATGTGTGTGCACGGTGAACCGAACACGTCCGCGATATGGGCGGGGTTGCATGAAACAGTAGGAGCCCCGACGATTGTCAGATGGAAAAGATTGGAGCAAAAGTGCGTGTGTTTTGCCAAAAGCCGGAAACCTCATGACCTCATGATCCGACCCCCCGATCGGTGTGCCGATCAATTATACAACGTTGAAAGAACATTTTTATAGGAACATCTTCCTGCGACGAGTCGCGGCGCGCGCTGTCAGTTCGTGTTGGGGTGGCTCTACTTGCCGCTTGTTGAACGAGAGGGAGAGAGAGAGAGAGAAAGAGAAGAGAGAAAGAGATGGACAGATAGAGCATACTTATTTTACCATTGTTGGTTTTATTTAAAGTCGACGTCGAGAGGACGCGAACAAAGGAGGCAAGATATTGTAACAGAACCTGATGTGTTTTGTGTAAGTAGTATTATTTTGAAGTAAAACGACGATTAAATTAAACAAACACACGCTACACCGCAGATGGGCATCTTGATAGGGTGGCGAGTACGAAAAGTAGTCCATTTACTGCATACGTTGGTCGCTTTGTATTTTGTGTGCGTATGTGTGCGCTCTACCCTACTGCGCCAGAGGATAACTCGAACATGCAACAACAAGCACGTAAGCAAGCATTAACAAGACTCATTTAACATTATTAAGAATAGTGCTAGAGGCAAAGTGCTGGACGGATGGGGGGATGAATGACGATTCAATTGCACGTGAAGAAACTGGAGAATTAAACAAACGAACGACGGTGATGGTAGACAAGGAGTGGACGGTGAAAAAAATGGAACAAACTAGATTAAAGTACATATACCTGCACACAAACTAACTCATATATACCATAACTTCGTACAGCATTGGACGATTGAAAGCTGAAACTGTTAGTAAACAGTGACACAAGTGTTAGTAATGTAGAAGTTTAAGCTCTGATACGTGGCAGGCTGGAAAGCGGGCGGCACGTTGTAATGGTACGTTTGATGAGCCACATGGAGAGATGAACGAGCGTGTGAACGAAACGAGGCATGATTGTGTGCGTGCGAGTGTAAAGCAAACATGGAAAGCATGAACGGGGAACGAATGTGTGAGATTGAATGCTAAAAAAAAACGATAAAAAATCAGAAAATCAATCGAATGCAAACATTTTTAAGAATCATAGCGAAAGCACGGAAGAAGAAAAAACAACAACAACAAAAACAAACTCACTAAACACATGATTATGATGATGACGATGGAGCAAAAACAAAAAAACAAAAATCCAAACGCAAAGGCTAACGATATGATGGCGCATAGTTTATAGCAGAGTGGAAAGGAAATCAATATTTACGAAACTAAATGTAACGATAACGCATGATACGATGGTATAACATAAACAGGACAAGACCGTAATATATAAGGTTAAGTAAATATTAAAGGAAAAAAAGTAAGACAAGTAAAACACACGCGGTATCAAAATATTAATTTTAAAACAAACGAACGCTGCTGCACCCGTAAACGTTGAACAATTTATACCTACACACAGTGCGAGAGAGAGAGAGAGAGAAGGTTTTTGCGAGTGGCGAGGAGTGCGCGGGACGGGAGAAGGGACACTGTTAGGAGAAGCTGAAACTCTTCTACCAATGCTGACGATAATAAAAAGGGCAACCAACAAAACAAAACTGAAACATACAAAACAATAGCGAGTAGATTCTAAAACTCACAAACAATAGTGAAATAGTAATAAAACAATACCTATTAAAAGAGAGCGACAAACGAATGGAAAACAAAAACGGACGGTCCGAGTTGCGGTGGGGTGAGCGAGAAAGCGGAAGCAAATACAAACACAAATGCAACAACACACACACACACATACACACTGATACAACAACAAACAAACAAACAAAATGCAGCAGCACCTTACACACACACACACACACACACACACACACACACACACACACACACACACACACACACAAACGGGACTTTATATTGCATAGAGTTTTATAATTTAAGGAGAAAAACGGAGAATAAACAAAAAACCCTTATCAAAATCTATTCGTGTGAGTTTTCTTGTTCACTGTGCGTGGCTTAAGATTGGGAAATTGAAACGTTTATTTGGCTAATTCTCAGCGTGTTTATGTGCGCATTTTCAGAGTACATATTAAAAGCATTCACATACTAAACAGATTATTTATCTGTTTAGTATGTAACACAATTGGGTCAGATTTGTAACCATTTTCGCTCAGAAAACTGGATGTTTTCCCATGTGTTCGTTATTTTTCTTCATTTTGCAATGAGTTCCAGTGACGAAGCGCATTGAAAGTTTGCAAGTATTTTTTTTAGTTATATTTTTCGATTTTTTCTTCAAATAATTATATCATTTAAAACACAAAAACCGTCTATTTTCTTTTCTATTTTCTATTTGTTTCGGCTCTCGGTTAGTTGTACTGTAATATTTGTTTCTAGTTTTTATTTCTGTTTTATGTTTCAGTCCGACCGAAACCGACTTTGTCCACTTTTCGAATTATATGCTATTTTCCACTTCACTTTAAACACCGGATGGCTTCATTTTAATGTCAATCCGAAAAACTATCAAACGTAAAACTATCAAAACCCCCCTTGTATCGCACTCATATTTATTGCCGTGACCGCCACACTACGTGAGGAGGCCCACTGTTCCCACGCTCCCAGCATGCTGGTCGCACGAAATCCTTTTACTGACCAAACATCCCAAACGTAGCCCCAATTAAATGGGGTGCTAGAAAGTCGGGAAGGGAAAGTACATCAAGCATTATCAACAGCGACAGCAGAACCGCAGCACGAGAGCGAGAGCGAGAGCGAGAGAGAAAAAAAACAACAAAGTGCACCGAAACGTAAGCATACACTACCGCGACCGATGGCCTTTAACCCCCGGCCGGCTGTCCCTCTGGGTGCACTCTCACTAAATCTTCCCTAACTGCATTTCGAATGCATGTTTATGCTACGGCTTTAGTGGTCGTGCTGTGGCGGCAGCTTAGCTTGCTGCACACTCGGCACAGAGCACGGGGCAGAAGAGCGTTCGGTTGCTCTGGTCATTTAACAAAACCGGTGCCTGCCTGGCAACGGGAGCCGATGCACACTTGGATCGCATGGCAAGATAGGGATGGGGGCCGGGTGAAGTTTTGGATGCTTTTATGTTTAAACGATTATTTCCACTTTTCGCCACATGCGAGCGGGGTGACCGGACCGGGGAAGTTTGTTCGTTTGCGTCCGCTGTGAATTTCAGACAATACACGAGAGTTTCGGCGAGTTTCAGGATAGTATCAAGCTAGGCTATTTTTCAACATTCTGCCGCCGCCGGGTAAACGTGTGTAGAGGGTTTTTTTTTGTTGTTGTTAGCTATCTCTCAATTGCTTGTTGTTTTTACAGCACACTACATCGAACGAATATGTGCGAACGGACAAAGTGCAGCAGCACAGCCTCCTCCGATGGAGTGTTTAGTTTTCGATTCTTCCTTCCAGTGCTATCGAGCGCCGCAAACTCAAAGGTGATAGCTACATCCATATTCCCCGGAGAAAGAAACACTGCCGGTCCGTATATATTGGTAACAAACTCTAGAGAGGGGCCAGGGTGGGTGCGAGCGGGTGTGAAAAGACTAAACAAACACCGAAAATAATCAACGCGAGACACGTTCGCGTGGTTGGGTTTTGTTGCTGCGTTGCCCTACCAGCAGACGGCGGTGCAGCCGCACTGGTTGCATCCGGACGCACCGCGAGCAGGTCCGCGCCTTTTGCAGCAAACGTTATTGCACGTTACAGCACAACGCCATGCCGCAGCCGCCCAATGCCTTCGCCAGAGGTGGGCGAACAAAAATGGAACAAAGACGATCATAAAACGAAACGAAAACACGCGAGCAATTTAGATACGAACATGCTGAAAAGTGTAATCTCGCAAAAATGGAATGGCTCGTTCGACACCGAGAGCGCACCTGCCACAAGGTGGGTTATGATAAACAAAACAAACAAAAACAAACAAAAAACATACGCGCAAACATGCACGTGGAATCGTCGGATGGGGGAGGGGGGGGGGTACGCGTGGGGCAGTAAAGCGCTTTTACATTAATGCATCAGACGAGTGCATTTGCATATGCATACATTTGGCCCGGCTGCGCTTGTATGTGCGCTGGATGTTATGTTGGCACTGTCCTTGCCACTCTCCTGACATCTCCATCATCATGGCCGTTGGGGTGGAAGTGTGTTTGTTTGGCCAAGTTTCATCAATAAAAATAATAGGTTTTCGAATCCGTGCTCGAACGATCCAATCGATCCATACCTGCCCGGAGAAAATGGGGGTTGTGTTTGCTTTTAGACGTATCCTCGAAAAGATGGGCCTTTTTCCAAGTGATATTACATTGTGCCAGAATTTGAAAAACGTGCATGGGTTGGCTCAACTACGCTTTAATTGATTTATTATTGTAGTACTTCAAAAGCTAGGTGGTATCAGTGACATGTGGTATCAGTGCTATTTCGTTTAGGAATGTTTTTTTCCTCGTAGATCGTAAATAGCATTTTGTACGATGCTCATATCGTCTTTTTTCTGTTGTGCATTCAATGAATGAATTCATAAAAATAGTGTTTTGTGGGTGGTTAGAGTGGTTAATACAAGATTGTTAAAATAAGAAGCTTATCCTAGATCCCGAAAATAAATCTTGGTTCCTTTCTTTAGCGGCATAAAACATGATTCTAACTTACTAATAAAGGCATCAATCGCCGCTCTGGCGGAAGAATCAACGCTATCTATACATCTCAGTCCTACCACGCCTCCTCTGTCAATGTGGGCAGCCTAAAGGGACATTACGGGCTGTGTCGTCCGGTGTGATTCTACTGGCATGACCAACTCACCGGCGCCTGACGAGTCTAATGCGCTGCACTATAGTAAGGTCATCGTACAACTCATAGAGTTTGTCATTGTACAGGCTTCTTCATTTCCGTTCAACACTTACGGCGCCTTCTGACCATCTACCTCTCGAACGTGGCTAAGAGGCGTCCATGGCTCAGAGGCGTATGCGAGTACAGGGACTACGAATGTTTTATATACTCCCAGCTTCGTCCGTCGCGACAGATTCACTGAGCGGAAAAGTTTATTATGGCTGTAATATGACCGGACGGCAAAAGCTATAACGAAAAAGCAAGTTTTATAAAGTATTGCATACGATTTTGAACTTGCTTTTATTTTTTACAGTATATCTGTTTATGCCTGAAGTGTATCTGTTTTTACAGTTTCTAGATATGTTTCAAATTTCACAAAAAAAACATAGTAGCCATAGTAAAATTCATCATCATTCATTGAGTGGCGCCATCTGTCGATGGGGTAACGCAAACTAATAATTTAGAATTTCATGAGTTTTTTCATTCTTCTTTAGTCCTTTTTCTAAGGTCGAGGTTTCTTTTAATTTCTCCTTATTTAGAGAAAGTAGTTAGTGAAGTTAGAGAAGGTTCGTTGTTTTTAACTCAACGTTTGTTGAACTGTTCCGATGGCATGCACAGCTCTTTGAATGTTAGTACAGTTTTCATGTTGACGTTTGTGCTCTTCTTCTATGTCGTAACGACCTACTTGGATTATGCTGGACATTTTACTTATTCCAGACCTACACATAAAGTCATAGCCTTCTACCTATCCGTCTTGTCATGCGAATACCGTGCAGTGTGCGTTGAAGTGACCTACTTTAGCACGATTGGACAACACATTCTCAAAGGACGAATTACTTTAACGTGATGCCAATATTTTAAGGTATTCAATTTTTCTTAAATAATTTTTCCAATTGAGAACTGAGTTGAGGACTGTTTTAGATATTTAACTCACGGGCTGTTAATAAAGACAAAACTTTTAAAAGAAAATTATCTAAAACAATAAAAATTACCTTCTACTACAGGTCGCTTAATATGCCAAAAACACGATAGAGACAGAAATATTCAAGATTCCATCCAATCGGTGACCGAATCCCTCCACTCAACTTCGCCAGAACCTTTATATGCGCCGCTGTTATCTTTATTGCCAAAATCTGCCGCCGATGCATAAGCGTCTCGACAAGGGTCGAATGCAATCACGGGCACGTTCCGTTGGCCGGCCAAGTTATGGGTGGCGAGCAAACAATTAAAGGCCCGGTTCCCCCCAAACACGTTTCGTTCCTTTTCTGGTCAACCGGCTCCCCGACCCGTCCGGTCCGGTTGGCAGGTTGTGCAGCGTCAGCCGTCCCCTGGCACCAATCCTTTATTTGGTCACCACAGAAAGACGACTCGCGTCTTGGAATCTCGGTCGTACCACGACAAAAAAAAACAGGTCCATTGCAACCGACCATTCCGACGACAATCAATGGCCACTTCTCGATGGCGTGTTATTGTGCGTTGCGATATGTTCTTGCTGGTTTCATTTCCTTTTGGTCTGGCCAGTCTGCGCCGCGCTGCGTGTGTTGCAACGCGAAGACGCCGGATGGTGGATCGTTATGAAGGGCTGAAACGAACGGAACCTTCAGACCCGAGTACCGAGTGTAAACACGTTTCTCTGTTCGCGGTCCGGACAACCCGCTCGCTCGCTCGCTTGAGAACATTATGATGCTTTTACGATGCCATCTGGTGCACCGGGCACATAGCGTAAGCTAATATCTGGGTGCTGCTGGCTGCTGCAAATAATTGTGGTAGTCGCTTAAGATTCTTTCGGTGGTGGAACTGACAGTTGAAGGAAAGCATTTTGGCAGACGAGTTCGGAAACGACAGCATATTCTCTACTGTATCGCTTGCAGTTAAGTGAATTGATAATGGAAAAGGATGCATATGGCAATTTTGGGAAGATTGCGCAAAATAAAAAAGTAGTTATGGTTTTTATCTAAATATAACAAAAATAACAACATAATATAAAATAACAGTACATTCTAAATATCACATTACTTCAATGAAGCGGAATTAACTATTCTATTATATTTCATGAAATCTCAGATATTTCGATTATCAGTAAGGTCAGTGTGTCAGTGTGTATCAAACTAAACATTGCATTTAAACGAATAAAAAAGGTAATGTTTTGCAAAATAGCTTTAAATAGGCATCTTCCTTCAGTTACTCATGATTGAAAAAAAAAGAATTTTTAGTTTTTTTCAATAGTTTGGACGTAGGCTGTTTTGAAGGAAGCTGGAAGAAAAACGGTCGGATATCTCATAAAACATAAGCAAATCGATTGCTAATGCTGAGTAGTTTATTATTGTTTACTAAACATTCAAGTCATTAAATGAAAAATGATTTTGAAATAGAGAAGTTTGTGAATTTTCGGGCCAAAATAACTAGTCATGGTCCTGACAGTATTACGTATTACATCGAATCCTCAGTGCCAGATAATTTGTTTTTTTTTTAAGTAGAGCTCCTACTAACTGCTCCTTTATGTGAAACTGCTACAATAGCAGGTAAAACAAACAGCTGGCTTCGTATTCGGTTGGGCACTAGGCGAAAGCTACGTTTTACTTTTATACCATAAACTCAATCAAGTCCAAGTTTAACTATACCATCACTAACATGTTACGATAAATACAGAATGCGTGAAAGATTTCTGCAAGAAAATGCTATTGTTCGGATTTGTATAAAGTGAGGTTGAGTTGTTTGACGAGTCTTCCGTGGTTATATTTATTATATCACGGCCTGTTCACTATGTATGACTGACTAGGTATGAACTCAGTTAATTGTTGGGTATGAACTCTAGTCGATTAGAGTTTGGTCTGAACTGAGTTTGTATGAAGGAGCAGAGTACGACTGAACTGTAGGTGTACGAATGGCGACTGACTTGATTCACTGACTGTATGTATGCGACTAGCGATTGACTTGACTTGACTGTACTGACTCGACTTGACTGAACTGACTGAACTGACTGAACTGACTGAACTGACTCAACTGACTGTATTTCGACGATCGACTGTCCTCTTTATATATCAAGCCGTTGTTCTAGAATGCGCCCATTCTAGAACCTTCCAGAATGGCGCGTTCCGTTGAGATGATTCTCGGACGTTCGGGTATGTACTTCTACAATGTATGCGTGTGATTCTAGACTGTATGAAATTTGTACATGGCAATTTCTAGAACGTACGAGTGGTATGGCTTGGTATGCTTTCTAGAGGTGTCTGTGGCGTTAACAGCTATGATATGAAACTACTCAATTTCTGAGTAAAATGTTGATGTTCATGCTAAAAACTTTGATTTGGTCGATTACCAAAAAAAAGGTTGTTGAATTTGTTGCAAGCGCAACCCAGCGCATGGCAAACGCTAATTAACACATTTATGGAAATACGTTTGCATCACAACGCGGACAAAGAAATGATCTGCTCTCAGTGATACTTTGTGCGTGCAGCATAGTCGCGCTCTCCGCCCTGCAGTACTTTTGCACGAAAACATAAGCGAATTAGCGCCCGAACAAAGTGCATTCCACCAGCTGCACACATAAGCGCATTTTCCATTGTTTCCCCTGCTGGATAAAGCATTGTGATGGAACGCTTCGAAGGATGCATTTTAACAAAAACAACAACAAAAACCCCCGAACAAACCTTTGCACGATCACATTGCATCACCATTTTTTCCGTTGGTTTTAGCGACGGTAAAGTGCGGCAACTTGGGGCTAATTAAAGCGGACGGATAATTAAAAACTTCCACAAACCCTTCGGTCAAGTCAGCGCTGGTGGTAGTTGGTAATACAATCACACTGTGGTTTTGCAGGCACGCTGGCTCCTTTATGTACGCTATTATTCAAGCCCCGCTGCCTGGTGGGCCTATGATAATGTTTGGTTTTGGAAAATTACAAAGGAAAATTTCTTTTCAACACTTCACGATCGGGAAAGAGTGTACGTAAGGATGTCTTTTTTATCTTTTGTTCTGGTTTTTTTTCATTCCCTCGCCAACCGATTCGTTCCGTGAGCTTGGCGTGAAATCACAAATTAACTTTAGCAGTTTGGGACGCGGCAAGAGGCGCCTGTGGGACAGCAAGCGCACCGATTGGTGCCAGCAGCGAAGGGCAGTGGTCGCATTTGAACCGTAAAATAGCCACGAAAGACAAACGATAAAAGTTATTTTAATAATGCCCAATAATGCTAATATCAGCAGCGTCCTGCACAAACCTCGGCCCGGCCCGGCGCGAGTTGTAAGTGGCCATTGTTGCGCCGGAATTGTGCTCACGGGAGCAATCACGAGCGCACGGAGCGGCGCTTAATCGTCGCCGTGACGACCAGCAGGAGGAGTGCACAAAGTTCACGGATTGAAGTGGCGTGCGATTTTCAATTAAGTCTTTGCCATTATCACGTATCCAGCAGCGGGTCGAGCGCCGGCGGGAGTGGAGCTACGAGAGAGAGAGAGATAGAGAAAAAAACAGCAACGTGAAATGAAATTTTCACGTCAAGCCAGGTCATCGATTCGAAGCCATCGGGATGTTTGCCATCAGGCGACCGGCGAGCTACTAGCTGTCCTTAACGAGGGGCACGTTTGGAAGCAGCTTAACTGGGTTTGGGACACTGGTGGCACAAGCACAACCGGATTATCGTTGAGACCTTGGCTAGTTTTCCGGCAGCCGTAAGCATCCTTTGTCTTTGTTGCGCAGTAGTAGATTGGTGTACGTGAGGAGGTTGCTTAAGCTACTGTTTACGGATTGGTTGCAAAATTTTGTAAAAATTTGCCATCAATTCAGCAATCAACACAAGATGATGAGGATTATTCGATTTGAGTTGAATACGAGAAGTTTGACTTCGATGAGAAGCAACAATATTGAATACTAACAGGTTTGTCCGGGCCGTCTGTCTTCACGACGATTGCAGAGACGATGGTATAAACATATCAAAGTCAGTTTTGGGTCTTCAATATGTCCTGCATGTGCAAAGGATGTTATTTGACACTACTGTTTTTTTTTCTTTTCTATTGATCTAGGACCGCTTATTCTTCGTATATGAATTTTGAAAGCTTTTTAAGACCTCTTCAAGGATTGGCAACGGGGGAAACGCTATTTTCATTTGTTCCATTACCCAACAGGAAATGGTGCAATCCATCGGAATTACAGCATTGACCGTGATTGGTTTTGTGAAATATACTTTCTCATTTATTAACAGTCAGTCTTTTAACAATGGAATTATTGTTCGATTGATCGTTGTAGAAGCATTACTGAAAATGAAACCATTCCGTTTGTTGTATCTGTTTTGCTTACGCGAATTCAATTGAATGTTTTATTGAATGTTTTTATTTCCGTTAACCTAAAAGTAACGACTTTAAAATGGTTTTAAGATTGAGAATAATAAAGGGATTATCAAAAATTAATATAGAAGTTATCCTTATTAAGATTATCCTTTTTGAGGGCTGTTAAGATAACCAGAAATAGCAAGCTTATGTCTACTTGAAGATTTTGTGTTAAGAAAGAAAAAGTAAAATATTTATGGAAAAATGTTCATGTTGGAATATTGGATGATTAATATTATTTTCTTATTAAAACTGTATTATTTTTATATTCCATTCGACCTGAAGTAGCAGTTAGAGATAGCAGTTAAACTATATTTAGATTATAAAAACAATATACGGTAAATCGTATCAATACAACTTGTGAAAATTAAAAATGCAATGAATAACAGAACCGTAGAAGTTCCATCGCTTGGGCAGCGCACTAGAAAATGCTTGCATCGGAATGGTGAAGGTTAATTACGGGGCTTAACAACGAGGCCCCCACCTTTGACAGAAGGTCTCGCTGGTAATCGGCGAACTAACGAACCACGAGACCACGCTAGCCGGCCCGGGAGGATGGACGGGACAAGCTTTCGCGCTTTGTCCATCGCACACTACCCAGCGTGCCGTTACCACTAGTGTAGCTGGCTAATTTCGTCGAATAAATTATGCATCCCCAAGATGGGTATGTGCCACGCCATACGGAGGAGCCACCGTCGCCGCCGTACGGTTTTGCAAGAAAATCAATTAGCAGCATTATTTATGCAGACCCAAACCGTTTCCGGTTTCATCCCGCGTGCGAAGCGCAGGCACATATCAACCGACACAATGGTGGGCATCCCATGCGCAGAGGCGGCTAATGAATTTATCGCCGCGTCTCACGGTGTTAACAGCCACTTCGACAATGTGTACCTGTGTGCGTACGCGTCGGTGTGTGTGTGTGTGTGTGTGTGAATGTGCTTTAGCTAATGTGAACGTTATCATCTCCTTTTCTTACGCACAGGTGGAGCGAGCTGCTGCTGGTGGTCTTCACGTAGGGAGGATAATACACACTTTTCCCGTGGCGTCGGCGGGTATCTTTATGCGGACAGCGATAGGTAAGTTTACATCCTTGCGTGCAGGGCATTACCTTCGATGCGTGAATCGCATGGAGCGATCCCGTTGATTGTTTAATTGATTGTGACTGGGGAAGAAATGTTACATTTTTATCATAATGCTAATCGTAATCAAAGTCAATCGCATTATGCATATCCCTACGTTGTTCTGGACATACAGGTCTACATCCATTGGATATGTTAATCCGGTCGTTTCAACTCAAATTCGATCCCACATCTGAGCCTCATCGCCTACCTCCAGATAGAGTCTCCTAGTGTCACTAGCGATATGTATAATATCGGAATTTTTACTATTATCTTTGTAACTCAAGGGCTACTAAGCTCGAGCCTTTAACGAACATTTGCAGATTACCAACGAGTTTAAATAGTGTTTGTAAACACTGGCCGCTGTCTAATCGCGCTTCAACCAACTCAAGACGGTTAGTTGGATGTCGGTTCAAGTCGACATAGCCATCACGATGTCGACATTCAAGTCGACAGTGTCAGTATATCTTTTTTGCCATCAGAAGGGAAATAAAGTTCAATTTGTTGTTGGCCTAGAAACGAAATTTGAACTACAGTTTAATTATTCGAAAATGGCGAAATGGCTCCACCCCAGGAGTACTAGTGGTCGATACCGTTGATGCTTCGGTTTCCTCGGCTTGTCATGTGCCTGTGCCAGACACCTAAACACCTGGACCAACGTTACCCGTACCAAGCTCAATTAGCATTTCACGTTGCTTTTGGTGGATCATGATCGTCCTAATTATGCGACGATCTTCCAATTGCTTCTACTCGAGCCCAAAACCACACTGATCTGAACGCACATGCGACGTCGAGTAAACTGGGTGCATGTTTCTATATCTTCCTATGTTCCTCGGGGCAACGCGTACTCGATTTGCCTCTTTTAGAGGTGATCTTGGAAGAAGCCATGCTCCGTTGACAACCGCGTTGAGTCGAAGTCGTTTTCCCCAAAACCCCAAGACACCATACAAGTTACATTTCAATGTTTTGCTATAAACTCGAGTAATATGTCCCGATTCTTACTTTGCATTTCAATACAATAGTGAATCCAATTGGATTCGGAAGATCGATTCCAAGCCGGATCCGGATTGGTTAGATTAGACCGGATGTACCATTTTCTAACAGCAGGCGGGCAAAAGCTTCGAAACAAACAATCGCTATCAATTGTTCACATCAATTGATCACGAAAACTATGTTTTACATATATACATATAGTTTTTATGGAATCAACCATTGCTTTCATGTAACTCTGGTCTGTTTACAAAAGTTAGGATCATTTGAAGATAAAAATAGCATGAAGATGAATTACCTTTGCTGACATTTATGACTTCTTAAATGTTCTTTTTGTCATTGTGCTCAGTTATGAAGCTTTATAGACAGTTTTGAAAGTATAATTGCAAAACTTCATAATAGGAAGTTAAAAAATGGGTAAAGATTTTCAAAGAAGCGTTTGAGGTACTGTTTAGGATTTGATTTCCAATATGTAGAGTAATGCTCCGAAGAGCTGCTCTTAAATGGTTAGAAAAAATAATATTACTTCCATGGGTTTTTGTTACAAAGGCACTAGTCAAGTCATGATACTGCATAATGCATGAAGAATGTTAAAACAACTTCATTGAAATGATACAATTCCAAGTATGTGCTGTGTAATCTTGCAAGATTATGCTGTGTTCAAACAATTAAACAATTGAATAATCACCAAATAAACTATCAATAAAGGAACATACAGTCAGAACAGTAGATCACGGAGTTGTATACTTCTATACCTTCTAAGCGCTCAGTACCATAGGTTTATTGCAGCTACGATAACATCAAACGGTGTCTATAGATACTGCGTCGAACTAAAACTAGTTCTTTGTCCACCGCATCAACATCCTGCACGGCATCCTTTGTTCGATCCGCACCGTCAGTTGGCTATCGGCTCTTTTCTCCAGAGGAAAATTTCGAAAACTAATGGAAGCTGCCATAACCGTTTGTCAACCACACGCACCGACCACGGGCTCCAATGAGATGCTTGTCCGCATGGCTTACGCATGTCTTAGGAACGTTCAACAGTCCCTGGCGGCGACTCGGTCACTTGCCGCCGCTCGGTGACGGTGACTCCGACGATCGTTAAAAACAGACCCAGCGTGTGGGCCGGTGTATTACTGGATGCTCTCAACCCGGGGAGGGGAGCGTGTTGAAATTTATTCACCAAAAACTATCCCGGACGCCGTGTCATTTAACGCTGGCCAAGTAATGGTGCCAGTAACGACGGACCGTCCGCAAACTCGCCTGGGATCGCTTACTGGGAAATTTGAGGGAAAAATTGTACCCCGGACACACACACACACACACACACACACACACACACACACCGTTGCAGGTTGGTGTCTTATGCTGCTCACCCATACACACACACACGAGCCGGCGGGCAAGTAAATTATTTCCCCACCGAAACCACCGCACCGGACCGGACTTTCAGGCCCGGCCGACTACCGGGACGAAAGTTTCAATATGCCCCCGGTGCAATAAATAAGGCGGCTCGGTGGCGATGGGAGCGAGGGTCAGCTTTTCCGGTGCGCAAAAACCGGAACCCGGAATCGAAATCGCCCAGACGTGCCTGTGAAGCTTAAGCATCAAATTGATTCCAAAATATTCGTTCGTTCTACTTGGGGTTCCGTTTTTTTTTTGGTTTTTCGAGAACGGAAGTGGTCGACGGTATCGACCCGGTCCCCTGCAAGGACGGGAACCATGAAGCCATTCGAGGCAACGGACGGACTTGACGCGATTCGGAGGGCGAAAAACGAGACCATTTTGTTTTTGTGTTTCGCTTTTCCTCTGGCAGATTGTTCTTTGTCTTGGGAGCACCGGACAGCGCCGGGTGTGTGTGTGTGTTGGGCTGCATAACAAAGACGAAAATCGAGTCTAACATATTTATAACAATAAAACTACCATGTGAGCACCATTCGGGTGCGGTTGCGCTGGTGTGTTAAAACCAGCGCCAACAGCCACCGCACCGAAAACAACCCGCCAAGCAATGTATTTTTATGTCCCACTGCAATATCGACCCCGGCATCGGTTTGATTCGTGCAAACTTTTACGAACTGACCGGACTAATGTCGAACCGGTTGCTCCCCGGACCTGCGTTTTGTGCCTCACCCACAAGCACGTACACATTTAAATCATACCGATAAAAGCCATCTTTACCATGCATCATCGTTAACAGCGCGCCCGCCTCATAATGGACGTGGGTTAAAAGTGACCCGATGGACGGGGCATTAGCACGCGGCTCCCTGTCGGCTGACACTGAACGACGGCGAGCTTACTGGTTTGGTGTACTCTAGGCTTTAATTTACAGCCACATTCCGAGCGGTGCTGATGCTGCCCAAACGCCACTGTTATTCCACCTTCTCGGTAATGCCGTTGATCATAACGTATGGTCTACGATTATCGTAAAGTGCGAAATAAGATGATTTTTTCAACACAAACGCATTTTTTTTTGCGCGCGTGTTGAGTTCTACGCGGTGCGAGTCTTTTTCCCACTTCTTCTACATTTTTACCAAGTTCTGACGCAAAAGGTGTTGATGGTTGAGTTGAGAAAAGGAGCTTTTAGTTGATTGAAGTCAACCTTGACATTGAGTGGCGCTATCTCTAGGGAGTTGAAGGAACTAAACAATTCTCTCAATTTGTATTGTTTCATAACAACTTCTGAACTTTTTTAAAAAATTTAACTATCATAAATGTTTAATCCCTACGGGAAGTTTTAACGTCGGTAAGAATGAAGTAAAGCAACGATAGGTGTTCTATGATTTAATGATTTTTACATTTATTCAAGATTTATTGTTTTTTGTACAGTTTTTTTATACAGTCAAGAGAAAACTTTTTTCTCCGTCTACTACCAATTTCGACTGATTAGATTATTATTTTGTTAGCACTGCGAAGGTTTGTGATTACTTGTTTCTGAATTTATTGTTTTTTTATTTATTTTACACTTCAAAATATCATTCGAAACATTTTGATTGGATTCTTGTAAACAAAATCGAGAAGCACTTTAACATAACAATGTTTGTAACAATTAATTTCAATCATTTAATACTTCTATTCCCATACTATAGTATTCTTCTATACTATTCCCATTTGTAAGAGCGCAGTGGAAAAAGATATAAATTAGTTTATTATACAAATATTATTAGAATTCGGCGAAAAATACTTATACAGAATTAGGTATGATATGTTTATTTAGTGCCTTGATTTGACACCAATCCTAGACTAGACTGTCTTCCCCTAGACTAACCGGCTACGATGGTAAAAACGCATGTCGGCAGGTATGACCGCATTGGTTGTTAATCCAAAGGAGATGAAGAAGGTGGGCATTTGGTGGGATCACACAGGGATCTTGTACTATGAGTGGTCCTGGTACTTTAACCTATATGTGCTAGAGTTTATAATTAAAATCATACCACTTGCAGTTTGTTCTGGACTGAATTTATCCATTGTTCTGGACGAAACATTTTTTCACTGGCATTATTATTAACCTTCTGTTGGGCCAATTCCTCGTTTCGATCGCGATACGCAATACTTGCCCCCATCACTTGGATTTGCAATCTGTTTGGTTGTGTTTCAGTTTGTCGATCTGCTCTTGAATTTGTCTGATGCTTTTACAGGGTATCCCGAAGTTTTTTGACGCTTTCCCAGGGTTTTTTTACCGTTTCCCAGATATTTTTGACTCCGTCCCACTATTTTTTTACCGTTTCCCAGATATTTTTGAATCCGTCCCAATATTTTTTGACCGTTTCCCAAATATTTTTGAATCCGTCCCAATATTTTTTGACCGTTTCCCAAATATTTTTGAATCCGTCCCAATATTTTTTGACCGTTTCCCAAATATTTTTGAATGCTTCCCACAGTTTATTGACTGTTTTATTGAAATATTTTTCAATGAATTTGCATTGCATTTGCATGCATTAAAATATATTTAAAAAATCAAAATAAATTAAATATGATGTAGCAATACATAAATTAATATTACAAAAAATTAAATATTATTGGTTG
>KB672713.1:5052422-5100522 GCA_000349145.1 Anopheles dirus | reverse complement strand
CAACCAATAATATTTAATTTTTTGTAATATTAATTTATGTATTGCTACATCATATTTAATTTATTTTGATTTTTTAAATATATTTTAATGCATGCAAATGCAATGCAAATTCATTGAAAAATATTTCAATAAAACAGTCAATAAACTGTGGGAAGCATTCAAAAATATTTGGGAAACGGTCAAAAAATATTGGGACGGATTCAAAAATATCTGGGAAACGGTCAAAAAATAGTGGGACGGAGTCAAAAATATCTGGGAAACGGTCAAAAAATATTGGGACGGAGTCAAAAATATCTGGGAAACGGTCAAAAAACTTCGGGAAACCCTGTATAACTCATGTGCTTTTCACTCCATTCCTAACTCTTTGTTTCACTTCGTTCCTTTTCTGTCCTTGTTACGATTTGGACTGGAACCCTACAGGTTTTCCGTTGCTGTTCTATCATAGCTCGCGGTATCAGCTACATATCAGCATTGTCTGTGCTACGAGAATGTTGGCTGAATTGCGATGAGTGGAAATGAGTTGTTGCCAGTTTAGAAATTAGTCGTTTATATAATAATTTAAGCCTTTTGCAAACCGTCTGATGCAAAAGCTAAATAATACTTGCGTTTAAGTACATTTATGTACCTGTTTACCTAGAGTATTGTAAAATATAGGTTTTGTTCGAGCCGTTGAACAAATGATATTTCTCGCTTTATTAACTTTAGCATTGGTGCATGGCTCCCTGCTACTTCCGATCTTCGTGATCGCAAATATTTGCAAGCTTGCCGGACCGGATGTGCGTAGCGTCCGTGCAATGCAACGCAACATAGTGCCGCTGATTCATCATAAATTCATTAGTGCACACACTCGCCTAGGCAATGGAGTGATGATAAGGCACACAGCTTAATGAGAAATCATTCCCTTCATAAATAATGATGCTAATTGATTTTCCCGCAAGCGACCGATGCCGGGGCGGATGAACCTGCACAGCCCGACTCGCCGTCTCGTTCTCGTTGCGTTGCGTTGGTTGGATTGTAGCTTCCGCCGTCGGCCCCCTTCCCTTTGCCGTCGGCGGCGGCATTGTGCATGGACGAAGTAATTAGCTGACTTTAGCATTCTTGCACTGCATGCGATATCAGTTTCCCCATCAGCATCCGCACAAAGCACGGGTCCCATAATGACCCTCAAGGTATGGCACGGAGTAGTTTCTCGACGACTTTCTTCGGCGGTGGAGTCGCACTATCCTGGTACGTGCGATATGGCCGAACGTTTCGATGGTTTGGTGGGATTAGTTTTATTAGCAAGAGTTGAATGAGCCCGCTGTGCGAACCATTTAGCGTGCGGATTGTCAAAGTTTCCCGCCAAACCATACGGACGGACACGGTCTGTTTGACGGAAACGATCGGGGCTGATTATGCGTCGGACAATGAAGATATTTGAACATCGCATCTGTGGCGCTCGGAGAAGTTTAAAATCAATCGTTAAACCCAATCATCATGTCGGTCTCTATGCCCTAGTTTGGAAAAGGAGCTATAGTTGGTGAGCTATCAACGTTCATTGGACGTCATTTGTTTGTTTCTGCTTTAATACTATAGTTTTGCCTAATGTATGTAGTGTTTTCATTTGCGTCCGTTGCAGTGGCAAGCTTCTAGCAGATGCAAACTTAATGAACAGGAAGTGATAATTGTTATATTTTGAACACTTTAAACGGTCCAATTTTAGAAAGACAATCAGTTATTCAGAGGATTAATAAGTTACGGATTTATTATTTTATTGAGTAATCATATTTATTTTCTCTTCTTTAAAGATTTCATATTTCGTTTTATTTGATTTATAACATTGAACTAAGAGCGAGCTTTTTTCACTGAAAACAATTGCGATGGATGACAAATGAGTTCATTAGGGTACCTCACAGAGAAAAAAAGCATTAATATTACGGCAGAACAGAATGGCAAAAAGTAGATTTCACATAAAAAAACATCGCATAAAAGCACACAACACAGTTACGATGGGGAATACCATCCATCCATGATCGATACATTTTCAAAGGTTTTTTGCTACAACAAGTTTGCGTTTTTTCATTGACAAAAAACACCGGAGGGGATTTTTGTTGCACACCCAATCCCTTTTCGATCATGTACGGTTTTGCGAAATAAAGCATTACCTCCCCATAACGTAATGGATCCTTCAATATAACGCTATCGCGAATTAAAGCGAAAAATACCTCCACTACGGCCAGTGCAATTCAAAACGCTCCGAGTGTAACAGTTCTATGCCCGGAAAGCGTTTAATGTGCTTGCACGCTCGCTGCATCGTAAAATGTAATCTAATAAAAGTGGTTTTGCATTTTTCCCGCTTCGCATGCCGATCCCCGGGCGCATTCAGGCGGTGGGTTCGCCCGAGACCGACATAAATTATAATCAACCGGGGAAACTGCGCCTATCTCGCCTCGATCGTGAAGCGGAAAGCGGTACTTACTCGGGGCGAAATGAAGTGCAATAAAGAGAGGGAAAGGCTGCCAGACCAACAAAAAAAAAGCTCATGATGGCTGAAAGCTCAAGTAGCCGGGAATGCAACGCGATACCGGCAGAGTGATGATGCAGTTGGTTTCGACTTTGCCAGCAGATTGAAGGCAGCGTGGCCTGCGCAACCGGTCACCGCCGGCTCCACGTCACACGTCATTTGCTTCTCCGGCCGGACGCCCAACAAAAGCTCGAGAGGTAAAGGAACGAGCCGAAAATAAAACCAAAAGAAAAAAAAACACACGCAACGATGCGGATTGTGGAAATTCATCTTCGTGCGGTCGGAGCGTGCCGTTGCCGGCACGGCAACGGGAAATGATTTATTCATATTCATTGGGAAGGAAAATTGGTTTTAAACGAAGGATCAAATTGCCGCTCGGTGAGACGTTCGGATAGGGCGCCATGATAGTGCCGTTGAGCCGTTCGAGTGAGCGTTCGATCGACGAGAAGATCGGCCGCCAGTGCGGTACTCGATTGCTCCCGTGCAAGAGCGACGGAACGACGCGTAAATACATCGAGAGTGTCGTTGGGAGCAGGCTGCCGAATCAAAGGCAATTTCAATTTGAGCATAGATTGGAAGCAATGAATTAAATTCATTAGTCTAGTCAGATGGTTGAACGTATTTGGCGCTGGGTGTGGAAATAGTCATCCTAGTTCCGGCAGTACAGCCGATGTCGCATGTAAAATCTACTCAGCCTGAAGATGAAATTTTAATCTCGTCGTCTTTTATGGGACAAGAGTGTCGTGTTTTGGTGCCCAAACATGAATCGCTGTAGCAATTAGCCATTTGTAGAAGCAGTTGAACCGGTTTGAGATCTAATTATTAGTTGCAATCATGGGTAATTGTATGTAAAACGACATGATTTTTTTATTTTAATCCGCTCTGCAAGATATCTTTTGCTCTTCCATGTAATAAAAATAGTCAGTTTTCAGGTAGCTGAAGGACAAAAATGTTGATGTGATCAACTTAGCTCAAATTTATGAAGTACCGTGCGCCTCCATCGCCTCCAAGGGAAACCGTTCCAATATGTTCGGTTGGCAATTAATTCTCGCAAGAAAAGATGAAAAATTAACTGCCCACGGACATAATCCATGCTGCGCGACAACATTCAAGCCATTTGGGTGCTTTTAATTAATCGCCCAAATGGCACTGAAGCACCGTCCCCCATTAGCCTTCCTTCGTGTCATGTCCTTCCGCGGCAGACGCGACAAACCAAACGAAGTAAATGTAAG
The DNA here is from genome assembly GCA_000349145.1 of Anopheles dirus. Taxonomy (NCBI): domain Eukaryota; kingdom Metazoa; phylum Arthropoda; class Insecta; order Diptera; family Culicidae; genus Anopheles; species Anopheles dirus. The sequence goes on along the minus strand of KB672713.1, from coordinate 5,096,787 downwards.
GTTTTCGTTTTATTCGTGTTCGTCTCACTGATGCACTGTGTGTGTGTGCGTGTGTCCGTGAGCTGCCCTGCGATTGTCACACAAATTATAGGCAATAAATCTCGGCACGCCCAACATCGCCTGCAGAGACCGGCCCGTAGGCCTGAGCGGTTCAGTCCAGCGCTAGAAGTAATTCCGAGCCGCACCAAGCAATTAAGTGCCGCTCGGGGGAGGGACCGGACAACGGGGAAAAAAGCACATTCCGGGATAGTGAGTCAAGCGACATCGGTTTGCTTATTCATTCGCACGGAAAGGCTTACGGAAAAGTGGCCAGCGCGGCGGATCGGACGCTTGCCACGCGTCACTGCCCTTGAAAGCTAATTGATTATCAACTGAGAAGCTGGGTCTCGGTTCGGGTTCTCCAACGTTCGGTGGCCGTTCGGGGTTGGGTGTAAAACACGCCCTCGTGCCCGACGGGCCAGTGACAGTAAGTCTGCCGGGGCTCCCAGGATGCGACACGGGCAACACGAGGGATTAAAATGTTGTTCCTGATTGTTTCGTTTTCATTAGATTGATTGATTGAACACACTTGCCACTTGGGAGTCGGTTGGTGGGAGCTGTTGTGGAGCGCGCCACATGGCGGCTATGTAAATCGATGCGTAACCTATCGCCCAGATAGCCTTCTTTGCTCGTGTTAATCGTTGCTCGCCGACACAAGTGCTTGATCAACTTCCAATTAGCCGGCTAGACACCGTATGACGATGGTGTGCTCAGCACGGACAAAAACCGATGAATATGTTCGTTTGGAGTAAGGTTACTAGCATCAGTTACAGATGAAGGATTGTTTGCTTTTTCTATGTGACGCTGGACTTTAATGTGATATGTTCTTTACTTATATTTATTTAATGTTATGTTTTTATATGAATTGAAAATTGAATAGAATAATGCACAATATTTGTTAGAATTATTATAATAATTATTTTGTCTATGTGAAATCATCTTTAGTAAATTATTTGTGAGTATTCTCGTAACAATTATTTTTAATAATTTGAATAAAATTGACCATTAATAGCTAATATCTATAAATTGCAACTAGAAAATAGTAAACATTTGATTTATAAACAGTTTATTTTACGGGTAAAAAAAGCAGCTCAGTACAAATTTAAACCGTCATCGTCTTTTTATATGACCGTTTAATATGTTGTAGGTAGTTTTTAATTGACTTGAATTTTTGCTTTTATTTATTGTTAGATTTACTAGATGTATATTACCATACAGAATAATCTCTCCTTGCATGGGGAAAACGATTCAGATGGAATTTGGTGTCGGTCTCATCCTCCGTGGCATCCTTGATATCCGTTTGTAGTGTAGATTAATGATATTCATACAGTACCAGCCACTCATTTTCGGACACTTAAAAATCGAACACTCTTTTTTACTTTGCTCGCTATCTTTTAATTACCAGAACATTATAGCGACATAAAACCTATAGGGTAGGTTCGCCTACCCCTCCCCAACGAGGACATGCACAAAGGAAAACAAAAAATATCATATCTGCGAAGAAAAACAGCAATAAGGAGAAAAAGGCTTTATTTTTGTCGCGAGCATTCATTTCCGGACACCTGCAAATCGACTACACGTTTTCACTTCACTCACGTTACATGTCATTTTAGTTCGACGTTTCAGCTCATTTTCCCAGCTGTCCTAGATACAGAGATAATTTCAGTTATCTCTGTCTATCTGTCCCTGTTTGACCCAAAACAACACACCTCAGAAATTGGTCTATGACAAACTATAATAAACTTCCGCAGTGTTCGCAAAGCCAGCTACGATCTTATCAGTTTCATTCGTAGTTTTTGTTAGGCCATATTTGTGCATTTTCGTTGCATTGAAAATCATTTTTAAAATTTTATTGGAAACTAATGAACTACACATTGACAGCGTGACAGCTTATCGATAAATCTATGTCAATAAAAATCACACCCCCATGTGCGGGACGGCAAATGGGGTGTTAATAGCGTGAAGTGCATTTTAATAAACCACGATCGAATGAATTATCGTGTTTGGTTTTCAGCGACGGGTCAGTAGGGTCGATTATAATACATGCACATCAGTAGTTTTTTTTGTGTTCTTGCCATTTTCATGACATTCACAACAAAGAACAATGATTCAACACCGTTTTGTGGCTCGTTTCGTTTCGAATTTGCACCATTTCCATTAGCGCTGGAAGAAGCTGTGCATAGCAGGCATTTGGATGGTTTGTTTTATTGTGCAAAATTCCTATTTCAATTATTGCTTCTTCGCAGCGGACACACTTCCTACCGTTTGCACGCGTCCCCGGAAGGCAATGCGAAGCGTGTGGCGACCGGGAAGTGAAAGAATTTCTATTAACACATTTTTTTTTTGTTTCACACTTTCTGGTTTTACGGCTCACATCACAACTTTTACAACCAGCGCCACGCGCAAAAGTTTTCCAAAAGCATGACATAATTTCTACCGTCCTACCGTCCTACTAGGCGAAACGCTGAATAAAGAATTTGAAAAAAAAGCAGCCCCAGAGCCTCTTCATCGGCTCGTTTGCATTTAGCGCGATGTCGAGCAAGCTTTCCGATAGGCGAACGCGTATGACGTCGGTCGGTAGTACGCTGCTGCGGTGCCGCGAGTATATCAATATTCATGGTGGCACATTCCGGCACGTACTGCATTTCACGCAAGTAACATCGTTGGATTATGCGAACTAGGGCTCACCGTGCCGTGCGGCCTAAGCGCCCACCCCCTCCGGTGCCACTGTCGGCGGGATGAGCATGTTTGTCTGCTCGCACCGTGGGAGGGAACGGGCCGAAACAATGGGGGGGGGGGGGGAGAGCGAGGGAAAAGCTGCAGAATTCAATTATGATTTATTTTTGCATCTGGATTATGTTTATAAAAGTGTGGTAACCTTGGCAGTTGGCGCGCGTGTCTCGCTGTGCGCGACGCGTACACGATTTCCAGTATCAGTATTTCTCCAAACAACTTACCCTCTTGGTGCCTTCTTCTCTACCTTTCATCGACAGCTTTGTCATCAACACAATAGCACGTGCCCGCCGGAGGAGGAGGTGGAGCAGGTCGAGGATAAGCGCTTGCCATCGGCGAATCGAGCCCTAGCAAGCGGCAGCCGGTAGCAGAGAGAAAAAATGGTGTGAAAAACGCTGAAACTAATCGAGTGCTCTCTGTATCACCCCGGGCAACCGAAACGTACTGCTGCTGGTGGTGGTGAACAACAGTGCCGTGCCGAAAGTCGTGCCCCAGTTTGTGCGCCCGGTCGTTCGTCGCCATTGTCCGAGGCAGCGAACGGCAGCATCCGACTCCGGCGGAGGACTTTGACCGCAGCGGGCATCACCCACGAGCCCAGCCAGCCAGCAGCAGCGCGTGTAGATGGACGCAAAACGCCAACGAAATGAAAAATGTCTTCGCTGAGGAAATCCGCATCGTTCCGTTCGAGAATTCCCGTACGCCGGACGCGCTTACCGCATAGGCGGTGCACCAGCCCCGACCAGCCCTCGGTGGCCGCCTCGACCGTGAACAGCCACGGCTCGGAGTCGTCTATCGCGACCGGGGCCACCACCGACGCGCCCGGCGCGGGACTGTTCGGGAAGGCGGTTGGCCAGCAGCCAAAAGCCTGGTACGACCGCAGCCATTGCTACTCGTCCTCGAGCTACTCGAGCAGCGACGAAAGCTACGACTCGGAAGCGGCTCCATTTCAGGTAAGGTTTCAGGCGAAGGTACGTCTTGCCCGTGCGACTGGAGCGACTTTTTGTCGCGTCACCGAGCGGCCTACATTCAGGCGCTTTTCGTGCCCGGTAGCTTGTTTGTGATACATTTTATTTCGTGTTCTGTGGCGTTCGCCACGACACTTACCCCGGTGGAATGTAGATGAAATTGAACCGAAACCAGACGCCAATTGGTATCGATGTCGAAAAAGTGTTTACGTTGAAAAAGAACCAATTTATCGTGCTCCCATCGTGCATGCATGCGTGCAGGCGCTCAGGCGCATAGGTCAAGCGAATCTGGTTGCCGCAACGAGAGATGCTATAGATTTCTCCGGTACGTTCGACCGTTTTTTTTCCTTCTTCCCGGGAATCCGTTCAACTTTGAAAACGAACCAAAGTCTTCGCAAACGGCGGAAATGAAGCTCGTGCTCTCATTTCTTGAGTAATTAATAGCACGGACGGCAAATAATCAAGTTGATTTTCGCTCGCAGATTGGTTTGCTTTATTCATCCGGCTGGCCGCGGATCGTGCTGCTAAATAATTAAAAGCTTCGTTTATGAACAGTTTTATCTGCGCTCGTGGCGCTGCGGCATTGTTCGACGATTGAACGTACGGACTACCCATCAGCAGCAACCAACCGCAACAAAACCGGGCTGGAGGTAACCAATCATGCAATGTTAAAAAACCTATCAGGCAACGTGTGATTGCTGCTGATTTATTTATTACCGCTTGCGAAACAATTTGTTGATTTCTGCGCGAGGCGCGGTGCGCGCTTGCCAAATGTTTTCTTTTCAATTGTTACGAAATAGGTGTGGGGAAGAACGATGGAGCAAATGTTAAATACATTGAATTATCCAATGCTTGCTCATGCAGTACCGATGGCACAGATAGTGTACATGAACTCGTTTCGTACCGGCCCGGGAAATTATGCAAAATGAAACAAATCGTCCCACATTATGAGCGGCGCTTGTAAACATTCTGCAATGCTAACTATAAATGTGGTTTGTCTGTTATCAGCGATGTTAGAGCGATTTCGAAAGGCCGCGATAGTGAGCGCGAGCAACGTACCGGGAAAAGTGCATCGTTTACTAAGCAAACAGGAAGAAAATGCTCCACGTTTCCTACCCAACGCGTTGCACCGGTAGTGGAATGCAGAAACAGAAGTCTGAAGCCCGCACGTTTGCGCAATGTGATTAAAAAAAAAGGCTACGATTCCATAAATATTAAAAGCAGATTTATGTGCCATTTCGATTGCAGCATCTCCTGAATCAATCATCGGTGGCAGCGAGTGAAACCAGCGGCCCGTACCACCAGCGACAGCAGCAGGAGCACCTTCATCACCCACACCACCACCACCATCATCAAGCGGCGTTCGACCATCGACAGCACGGCGATCAGTACCCACACTTTGACCAGCAAGCAACGTTCGGGCCGACGTCCAGCTGCTTGAGCACCTCAACCGACGCCATGAGCCTCGACGGACTGTTGGATTGCGTCAGCACGGGCACCTTCTCCTGTCCGCCGTCGCCGAAATCGAAATCATATTTGGGTAAGCGATTATTTACGACGCGCGATTGGCGTGCAACACTCCCAGCGGAACACCCTGGGCGTGTGTTTGCGGGGGGTTGTTAGTGGTGGTTTCGTTTGAATTTTGACTTACCCATCGTCATTTTCCGACAGAATGTGTGCCAACGGAGGGAGGGCCGGTACCGAACATTCGCACGAAGCGGTGCGCGCACAAACGCTGACACTTATTAATTCCACAGAATTCGATTTACTACCAGCATCCGGTGCGTTTGTGAAGCGATTTCCGCTGCATACATAACGAAGGCCCGTTTAAATGCGTGCTGACATGTGGGGAAATTTAATTATACCGCTGTCAATTTCAATGCATTGGTGTTTACACGTACTGATACTTACAGTTTTGCTAGTGCCTTCGATAGCTGATTGACTATTAGGACCGCAGGAAGAGCTTGAAAAATTGGAGCAGTAGATGAAAGCAAAATTTAAACGAAATCGATCGACCGCAGCATGACGCAGCTGTCATATTTAGAGATTGATCCAATTTCCCTATGGTTGCTGTGATGTAAACTGCAAGCAAAGAATTCGGGATGGCATCCGAGAATGCTTAACCAATTTCGCTTTATTGCATGTACAGACTTCATTGCTACTATCTAGTAAGCCAGTTTTTTTTTTACTTTACTTCGCTCCGATTCTACCGAGTAGCTTGACCAACCAAGATTGAAGGATCGAAAATAGTGGGCGAAGGATAAAAATCCTTAAAATAGAAATGCCGGGAGCATTGAAATATTTTCCCATTCGGCTCATTCTTCCTTTTCCGTTCTTCCTGTCCTTTTCATCCCGCAGATAATGGAGAAGGAGGTCAGCAGTCTAGCTTCTACGAGTCGCTGGAAGAGCTGAACTACGCGCTCAAAACGCTCATCATATCAGACTCGTTGCACGCGCAACGAAACATCCGGAATGCAGCGGCCACCATCGGTTCCAGCGTCCCCTTGGCAGACGTTCCCGTTGCGGCGCTCGCCGATGCCGTGGAATGTTCGGCTCCATTTGGTGCCTCATTCGCCCAGCACCAGCCGCACGGCGGTGGTACGATCGGTGGAAATCTGACGGCACAGGAATTTGCCAGGCCCAGCCAGCTTCACCAGCTGCAGCAGCAACAGCAACCGGAGCCGGCAGCCGACGAGGAAGACGACGATCTAATTAAGCAGCGAAAGCTGAGCGATTGGTATTACATCAAGACGGCGCCGACGAAAAAACCATCCAGTCCGTTTGAGCGTCGCCGGGCCAACGGAAGCCGCGCACCGAACGACGCAGCGGCCCGTCGAACGGCGGCCCGCTTCACACCGACACTGACGCCACGTGCTTCAAATCCGGACATTTCGGGCGCAGATGAGCGGTTGTCAATGAAGCTGGGCGCAGAAAGCAAACAACAACCGCATGGGATGGGAATCACCGCACTCGGAGATCGCAAATTTCCCTCGCCCGTCCCACGGCCGCGTCGCCTGCCTCCGTCGGTGCCCCCGGAAGGCACGCAGCAGTATCCGGGGCAGGGTTGGGAGCAGGATGCCCGCTGGCGGCCGCATCCGAATGCGGTCACCAAATCGGCGTCCTCGTCCAGCGTCAACTTTGGTCTGCGCGGACAACTGCACTCGCTGGGGGCGAGTAGTCGCGGAGCCGGCACTAGACTGCACTCCAACACGGACCTGCAGCAGGCAGGAACGCGCAAAGCGATCGCCCCGGCCCTCCTGCAGGACGACTCGCTCGGCAGTCTCGATGATAGTTCCTCGCTGACGGTCCTCGGTGGCTCATTAGCACTCGAGCCGGCCGACGATCGGGACCGCTTCTCACCCTACTGTCGGCGGCGCAATCCGCAGCAGCTCGTGCCACAATGGTTTCCGCCGCCACCGCCCCCACCGTACCACTACCCGCACCAACATCAGAGCAGCGGCGGCCATCACGAGCAGCGGAATATTTATGAGAACTTTCCAGCATCGACCAATCAGAACCCGTCAACGGCAGGACGCACGAACAATGACGAGCTGCCGGTGGAGGGTGTGGCGCCCGAGGCGCCCACGCCGACGGCAAGAGCGCGGATCATCCACACCACGGTTCCGTCCACCAACCCACACGCAAACCGCGCCGCTCCGGCGCTTTACGGCATCGAGGAGAACGAAGTGTTCCAGTACAAGCTGCCGCTCTCGCCGGGCAGCGGTGATAGGCGGCCGGTGCCGCGCACACCGTTGGTCGACTCGGACGATGGCGACGACGACGGCTTCGGTCAAGGCCACCGGATGCAGCCGGAGAAAAAGAGCTCCCTGACGCGGGTAAGTCCACATCACCCGCACGCCTTTTCCGATGCGAACGCCAACGCGAAATGGGGCACGAACATGGTTGCCAGCGTCCGTGTCGATGACAGTTTTCCTTCTCGAAAGGAGACGAAAATGGTTGCGGCGGAGCGAGTTCCATATTCTTCACCCGGTGCGATTCGCATTTCTGCATGCAAACGCAGGTTTGAATTCAATATTCATTATGTCCTGGTTCAGACTCCACGGTGCTCCTGTGCTGCGTTCGCACCGGGACAAACGAAATGGATTTCTCACGCGGGGCGATCTCACGGTTGCGAATATTTCATCCCGGGCCGTTACGTTGGCTCATTTGGAATAATTACACCTTTCGCATCTTGATTGCATTTGCACCGTTCGTTGCTCATGCTGTTGCATAAAATGGTACCGTCGCTGAAAAGAAGAAGGTCTAATGAATGCAAAGCCACTTTCATTGCACATTAAATCGATTACTGTCATTATCGATCGGAAAGATTGGATTTTTTTTAATGTGATCAAAAATAACGTACCTTCATTATTGCTCAACTTTACACATATATTTCCATCCCGCACCACGCACCAATCTGTGGGAGCCGATGTAAATGATCAATTAAAGTCATTTGCTGGTAATGAGATAATTAGGGGTATTCCGTATTTACTTGGGTATGGATTGCAATTACGTTAAAGAGAGTTGAACATGTCTTTGATGAAGAATTTTATGTATATATAACATGAACATTGATTCATACTATAATTGAGGGTAAATTCAACACATAATCTTTGTCGCCGATCAAGTTTTTCTTCTCATTAATCTGTGTGAAAGATTATATTTCACCGCGAGTTTGAAACAGTTTTCGACAGTTTTTATGAGGTAAAGTAATACTACCTGCATTGTTTCTAAGCGTTTTATATAGATATTACCAGAGATTTTCGCTTGTATCAATATTTTAGACTAAGGGGCTGCTCTATAATAAGTTTCATGAAACAAACGACAACGACATGTTTTACGAGTGCTCTAGCATTTGTCGGCCAACAAATTGTCGTCCGACAAGCTGACAAACAAAATTATTTCGCGCTTACACCCAGAGGAAACAAAACCATCCGTTTAATAGAGATTTGCCGTACCGTTCAGGCACTTAATGTTTATACCAAATTATTTTGTGGAAATCTACAGCAAAATACATACATTTTTACAACAATTGTATCAGAAATTCATCATCAAATGATTTTCATAACCAAGGTTCAACTTGAAAGGTGTGCCACATGCATGTTTTTATCAAGATTGATAGCGCCAAGGTACAACAAGACCAGGTACAATACAACCAGATTTGTATGACGACAAAAGTTCGTCGATGTTTCACAGACTTTTCTAGAGCACCTTCATACAGCGTCATACGTTTGTTCTTGTCGTTTGTCTCATCATACTTATTCTAGAGCAGCCCCCAAGGCACCGCTCTGGCACCTCTCGAACAAAACAAACAAACAATAGACAAGTTCGATAGGGTGCTCTGGCAATTGTCTGTTGTCTGGCGGAAATGTCATCCGTAGTATCATAACAAACACTGCTTTCATTTGATATTTTTGTTCGATTTCCACACTTTAACGTAATATAAACGCCATAATTATTAGGAAGAACCACCGCGCAATTGTAAACAATTGCGTTTTTTCTTTACGTTTTGTGACGGATTTATTGCCAAGGTTCACACAGCATGGGTGTGGATCGAACATGTCAGACAAGCCAAACTCGGGTTGTTCGATACTCTGTTTGTCTTGTTTGTTCGAGGATGTTCGGCCGACTAAATCCATATACTTCTATATACCTCTATCTCTCTCTTATTGCTTTAACAACCGAGAAAAGAATCAAAAATGTCGTGTGAATGCAATTCAATACTCCGCAACTACCAACCTCTTGCGAGTTTAAGCTTTTTTCAAAATTTTCACTTATTTCTCAACACACTTACAGCAATATTCCGATAAAAGATAAACCTACAAAGTTCACGCAAACATAAGTCTAATCCCTTGCATTCTTATTGTCATCGATGCCATCATTTTGACGTCCACATAGCCAAATATGTATGTGATTGCCTTGTGAAAGCAGTTCGATGAGCTTATTCACCAATGCAAACATACAAGCACGACAATTCAACAAGTATCATTGAAAACTGTGCACGATCACGATATGTGTATTCCAAAGCGTGGGGTAAAACCTGCAACGGGTGGAACTTCCCAAACAGTCTCGATGGTATAACATATTTTGATACATCCACCGTACGCTGCCGTGCGGTTCGGAGGATGAGTTTTCATATGGCATACGGTCTGGCCCCTTCATGCGACCTATTTCTGCGGATCACGGACCAGCGAATGGGGAAGATGAAATTGGCAAATTTGATACCAGGCTCGAGCATGCTGTAGCCGATGCTTTACAGCTTCCGGGCTAGTCCATGAGCGGCATGCCCCCCCAGTGATGGCAGGGCGGCTGATGTCTTTGAAAGACCACAAAACGATAGGGTCAAAAGATGGCCCACATTGAAAACATCTCACCGATGCCGAAGAAATCAGGTTTCGGACCACATCCAGGACGGAGAGGCATCGCTTCTGCTACAACGCCATCATGGAAAAATATGTTCCCACTCGTGCCGTATCCGCAACGGCCGACGCAGGGGCACCAAGGAAAGGTTTTTTTTGCTCACTATTCGCCCCACCGTCCTTCATGAACTTACTACAAACAAATTGAAATGGAGTCCAGTCCCGCAAATGGGGGTTAAAGTAAATGGGGAAGGCAAATGGAGCTCGGACACCCGGGTTCGATCCCGAGAGCTTTCCCACCCCGGGAATATGATCCCTCCGAGTGGCGGGAATGAAAAGCCGAAAATGAAGCAGCAACTGCAAACGAGGAGCAAATGGGAAGCAAAAGCGCCAAGTCGATGTGGCAGGATGGTGATGGCGAAAGCGTTCGGTCGTCTTTCAAAAGGGGCCGTTGACCAAGCAAAGGACCGGCAACAGCAACACCTGTGTCCCTTGGTCGGCGGTACTGAGTGCGGAAAGACCTTTGGCTTTTGTCGTATATGGAGCATGTGTGTGTCTGTGTGCTGTGTCGGTGATGGTCAGGACACATCGGCAGCTCAGCCGTGCACGTTCCTTTCGACGTGTTCGAATAGGTGACCAATAGCCACAACCACACCGAAACGAGCGTGTTGGTCCCAAAACCGAGCGCAAGGTACGGATCCGGATGCCGTCTAGATTTGGTGGCTGGTTCAGCAGTAAAGGATACGGTTGAACCGTGCCGAGAGATATGCTGTTTCGAATTAAAAGAAAGAGCACCCGGGGACCGTTTTGGAAGCATCGTCGCAAAGTTCGGTGTGAAACCGAGCATGAAGGTTTATTCGTCATAGCTTTCTGTCCGGATCCCGCTCTCCATATGCGGCCTCGGTGGCATTGTGGAAAGCTGTTCGTGCCGTCATCGTAGCGTCGAAAATCTGTTGCTGTGGCACGTGTTAAATTTTAGATTAGAATACGGCACCGTTAATGCATTGCTGGAATGCATCAGTTCCGGAGGGCAGGATTTTCTTTTCATTCCCATATTTTTAGCACAAGCGTGCCGGCACTGCGGCTGTACGGCGTTATCAAAGTCTTTTGGGAGTGCTAGCTTCGTGGACGAAAGATTCTTTTTGTGATATGTGCATAACGATCGCACACATGGCATCAAACGAGGAGGGGAGCAAGTTCTACGAACTGTTATCGAAGTAATGGCTGTACTCCTATTTCAAGAGTGGCTTCCTTGGAAAAGATTGAGGATTTTGTGGAACGACCTATTCTACCTATTGTACTTTGAATGCTTATGTATTGTGTGAACTCTGTATGGGTGAACTCTAAGTAACATTTTTTAGCAAAATAATGCAATTTAGCTTCCGACAGTAGTAGAATTGATGTTTCAAATTATGATGTTTAAAATCGTTTTCTGATGAAACGATTGGCAATGACGCATACATCATTTCTGAACAAAGAACGTTTCGTTTCATACAGTCCGAGCGATAAAACAGCTATAGAGAAACTGCATTTAAATTCCCGTACTAAACCTTTAATGCCAATACTAATCGAGCAAAATAAAGCTCAAAATTTGTTCCTAAGTATTTTAAAACATAATAACAGAACTCATCCTAAAAATACCCTTTGCTAAATAACTGAAAATGAAACATGCAACAGACGCCCACAACAGCTCACGGAAAGCATGGTTTATCTTCGCCATTCATTCAACTCACTACGGTCAAACAAAGCTTTTCTTTTATGAGTATTGACAGAGAGCGTCATGCTAAAAATATGTTCCCTCCGTTCGCTGTACTGGCACCGAGCAGTGCACGACGCTACGGGGCGCACGAGGCATTTTAAAATTTAATTCTAATTGCATAAAGCCCGGCCTGCCGGCGATCTGGCCTGGCGGCTTGATGAACTTTTCCGGTGCGCATAATCGTTAAGAAAACAGATACAATCGTAAAAGTATTTACGAGCGCAAATTGCGAGATTGTCGAGGGGTTCACTTTCAGGCACCGGGCATCCCACTTTTCAGGCACCGCTTTACGATGATACTTAATGATTTCGGTTGTGTTGTGCGTTTTTATGCGGGTCGTGTTTTACAGCGCTGGCCTCGCGTTGCGGGCGTGCGGTTATCGTGGCGGTACGGTACGGGCTTGGACCGGGGTAATTAGAAGGACATCATTGAGGATGCAAAAGGAACTCCATATGGCACCTGGAAAGGTTTGGAGAGATCACGGAAAGGATGTTCTTAATTTACAATGGCGATGAGGCTCGTGCATGCCACCTTTTTTTTTCGAACTGAGAGGTGTTTTGTGGAGCTTGCTTTAGCAAAGTACTTTTCCGAGATTTATCAATTGTTGCATTTGTGAACTAACCAGTTTGTCCCATGGTTCTTAATTTAGGGGAAATAACTATATTCTGTCTATTAAGTACCCGGAAATTCTTATTTTAAATTTTCCCTCTGAGAATATTAAAAAATATGTCCCAGGTTGACACAACTGTCCTCCACTATTCTGTGAGTTTTTATTGGTATATGTCATTTAGTTTGGTTATGGCGTCATTAGAAACAAGTCAACATTTTTTGTGCGTTGCGTTTGAGAGAGAATGTTCGTCGCAAAAGACCAGATTTGAGGCGGAACAACAGTTGGGTTTTGCACCATGATAATGCACCTGCACACAAAGCGATCATTGTGAACGAGTTTTGAACAAAAATTTAACAAATTACATCGAACAACCACCGTACTCGCCAGATATGGCTCCGTGTGGGTTTTTCCTGTTTCCAAAACTGAAATTACCACTTCGTGGAACCCGTTTTGCGAGCATTGAAGACATCAAAACTATTTCGCAATGAGAACAGAAGGCCATAGCTTTAAAAAGTGTTTCGATGATTGAAGTGTTCGTTGGTAGAAGTGTATTGCCTCAGAAGGGGCCTATTTTCAAGGGGATATAATAAATTTGGATGATTGGTAAGTTGTTTGGGTTTTATTTCAAATTTCCGGGTACTTATTTGACAGAATGTATACTGTAAATGTATTAGGGTAACACCTACAATGCATTTAAATTTCATTTTTGTTAAAGCATTTATTTTATGGTCTGTTACTCCAAGTTTACCATCATTAGACATAAGATTTTAGGTATCCATGATTATTACTAAGCTCATAATATTCTATCTCACGCCTCCTCTGTGTCATTAGGACGGTCTAAAAGAACTTTACGGGTTACGCCGTCTAGTGTCTTTCAACTTTCATTTCATATAACTTGTTATTGGAGTGGTTCCTCCATTGTCCTTCTAAACATATGGGGCCAACAACCTTTTTTAGTATCTGTGCTTAGTATCGAACGCTGTTAACAGTGTTTCGTCAGATTTGGGCAGGGTCCATGTCTCAGAAGCGCCTGTGAGTACTGGGACTACGAATATTTTATACAGTCCCTGCCTCGTTGCGACAGGTTGGTTGAGTGGTAAAGTTTGTTCAGTCTGTAATATGTCCCGGTCGCTACCAGAATCCGTGTGCGTAGTTCGACATCAATGTCATTATCGGAGCTGACTTTGAACCCGAGATAGGTGAAGTTTTGCAGGACTTCACAGATGCAATCACCTATCTGTACGTCCCCCCTTGTACGGTAGTAGCATTTGTAGTTACGGCCGCGGTTGGTGCCACCATTAACTTGGTAATGTTGGTCATGCACATATTTTTGAAACCTTTCGGAGAGCTTTTAGCAAAAATGTGAGTGATATTTTCGGGTGAACTATTTTATGACCCGAGATGTGTTTTTTATCTTTACTCACCAAAGCTAAACAAAACTGATGTCCTGAAATGTTCTATTTTGCTTTATTCTGACACATAATGTAAACGCCCAACTACATGGAGCAGGCTACATTTACTAGTTTTTGTTCACTTTTATCGCTTAAGTCATGAAATAAACATACAAAAATGTCTATATTACAATATCCTTGTTAAAAATGTGTATATTTGTTTACAAACAAACTCGAAACGTTTGTTTATATCGAGTTGCGTTTTAGTTGCGCATGCCAAATCCAAAAACGATTTTGACAGATAAATGGTCAATATGGATAAGCTGATAGCACTGGCAGCATTCGCGCATGAAGACTTGCGCTTCGTGTACACGGGATTGAAATATGCATAACTTAGTTTACTCTGTGTTTGAAAAGTAATTCCAAATTATCTGTATAGCTTCCTATGTAAAGACTATTGAATTAGATGGGTTAAGAACATGCTTCAAGGGCATACTTGATACCGTGGGAATATAAAATCAAATAATTTTCAAACAATTATATTACATTTGGCCTGTTACAACTAGTAAAGTAAGAAGTTTAATGTGCTGTAAATCAATCATAAACATTCTAACATCATAGTATCTTTTTCTTAAGTCCGAGTTCCGAATTATGTGCAAAATGCTAACAGTGCGCAGCAAATAGTAAACTAAACAAGCATTAAACAAAAAAGATAATTCCAACTACGAGTGGAACGACGCCCAAAAACAAATCCACCAAGCGATTATGTTTCTGTTGTTTGAAGGAAGAGTTGAACATGTTTATTTTACATTACCAAGCGTTTTTTTTTTGCTGTTTACTCACTGCAGGAAGAGTTTTCTCGTGCTATCAAAACGCGCTTGTGAAGCTGCATTTCGGACAAGCACAGAAAAAGCTCGCCTTGCCTCTTTTCTTTCTTTCTCCTCCTCAATAGCGCTAGCTGTGAAGTGTTAAAGTTCGTTCCAGCACGGAACGAACGATAGAATCTCTCGGTGTTCTTTATTTAACGCTAACTTTTCATCGGCTGCACCACCCGCCCTGCATCGTACGCCCTGCATTCAAACTAATTTAACTCTGCTCGCTGATTATGCATCGCCGATGCCGTGCGCACTGGATGCTCCGAGCGCCACGCGGTGCTGCACACTGGATCACTACATCGCCGCGACGATGGTACAAAGTGAAGCGCAGCCCGGTGGCAACGGCAGCCGAACTGTGCTCGAGCGTTAACTTTCCTTGCGAAAGTCATTAAACTTAAGTCGAAGGTGTTGCTCCTTCCCGCCGGCTGATTTGGCCGGGCGTGATGCTGGTAGCTGTGCGCTCGCGCGGCAGCCGGATGTTCCGGCGCGAGTCAAGCGTTGAGGTGTTTGCGTTTACGTTGATTTATTTGCTCTTGACACCGTTTGAAGTCCTTTCTGCGCCGCGTGATGGATGCTGCGAACCGGGGAGAAATCGTTTAGAACGCACCGGTGCATCCGAACGCGAACGGTGGGTCGTTTATATTGCATCCTCCCTTCCGGATCTTTCGGATGCCCCAGCCACGGCGGAAGCGGATCAGCCGCATCACGTCCGCGCTGGGGATCGGTTTTAATTATGAGAATTTTTATTAAAACTTACATTTTCGCCCTCGTCTGGAAATTCCTCCCTTCAGCAGCTGTCGTGGTGTTCCGCGCCTGCTACACGATGGCAATGACAGTGTTTCTTTTTTGCATCCGCTCCCTACTCGTAAATAGGTTAAAATAGGGAGGAAAAATATCGCAAGAGTTGGCCTCTGCACCCGGCGTTGTGGTGTGTATTTCTTCCCGAGTACTTGGTACTTGTTTTTCTCACGTTCGCATCCCAACGCCATCTCCGTTTCTCGTTTTGGGGCCACTCGCGTCAGGGTGCGCTGCTTGCACTGGCTCAACTTTCCCCTTCTTGAGCTAATTTGAATCTTTCTTTGTTCCCTCCGGACGACCGCAAATACCTTTAAAGGGCATTGGAACGGTTCGCAGTTTGTGCTAATAGAAGACTGAAACTGCAGACCCACTTCGTAACTGCAGGTACGTGCCGGGCGGGTGGGAGGCTCACTGCCCTTGCCCGGAACACGCGGCACCACGTGGAAGCGATTCAATTAAGCGGTTCACACCGGGTCGAACAGTCCGATCCAATGCAATCGAAGCAAAACAACAACAGAGCACGATCTTCGGTGCAAATTTGGACCATCGTTGGGGTGTAGTTTGCTCAAGATGCTGTTTTTTTTTCTATCGCAACGCAAAACATTCGCCCTCCGCAGGCAAGCTTTTCCAATCACGAACGAAATGGAAGCTTTCTGACCCCCACACTCCCCCGTTTTCATGGCGCTCCCTCCCACCCGGGAACAGATTAGGAAAGTTTTAAATCGATTATTCCACTAGCTTGACACCTTGTGCAGCGCGCCGCTGATCTTTGTCTTTGTCGGGAGGTGTTTCATTTCAGGTTCAGCAGCCTTTCGGGCTGCTGCTGTGAACTCTTCGTGCGCGCGCTCTCTCTCTCTCTCTCTCTCTCTCTCTCTCTCTTTCTATCTCTCTCTCTTTCTATCTCTCTCTTCCTCGGTTCACGCCATCGTGCAAGAGCAATCGACAGTTCGTCGGTGGATGTAATTTAATTTATGATTTTCCTGTGACGCTCAACTGCACACCGCACACACACAACCAGACCGGGTAAGTGTGAGGTTCTGGTAAATGAAATTCAAGCTACCATGCACCGAGGCGACGGCGTATTTACGCTTCGAAACCGATTTGATGTGAGCTTACGGATGAGGTAACTATCCGTTCCAGGTTCTGGTTAGCCCAAATTTATCTCTCGTTTCTGGTGTTGTTAGCTCGTCTAAACATTTCGTTGCGGAGCACACAGACAGTAGCGGCACTGTTGCTATGGTAGTATGGGTGTTGCTCCTTTACGCGATGTGTTGAAGTGTTTAAAGTTTGGAATAAATTACAAATTTCATTTTAATTCAATTCAATTCGATGGCAATTCCTGAAAATTGAACACGAAGTCCACGCCGAACCATAATGCACGCTAGTCCTTGCCGGGCGCACAAGCAATGCACACAAAAAAACGAAAAACAAAAAATCGGCACCACTGTTTACGAGAAAACTTTTACCCCAATTCCATTTTACGATGGAAATGAATGCAGCAACACATCTGTCCATCAACTTCGCTAGATGGAGAGTATTTTGTTCCGTGCTTCCTGTTGCGCAAATATTGCTAAAGTCATCGGGTCTGTTTTATTTCCGATTCGGGTTTTTTTTGTTCTCGCTATTCGCGCTATTTGTTCGATCATTTGTTGTGTGCTGTGAGTGAAATTAAAAGGACACAATCTACGGGATTAGCCCGAGAATCCCCTGCCAAAGTTTACTCTCGCTTGGAACGGTCGACATTGGGTTGACGAATGGCCGGGGCCCGATTGGGACTACAAATTCGTTTTCATTACTCAGCAAGAAACTCTGGTCGTCGGTCTTCAGCGCCTTATTCTCTCTCTCTCGCTTTAACTGCATTGCCTTCTTCGTACACACCGTCGCCGTCTATTTGTGTCGTGAAAATCGTGCAAATTTGATCAACCATGCTTTATTTCCCCTTTTCAGAGGCGCACTTACATTACAATAACTAATCTTCAAATTGATCCTACGCAACAAGTGGCCACTCACTGGGCCACTGTAAACACTTTCCGTAATGCCAATCAGCGGAAAGTGTTTCTAGTGAAATAAAATCTAAACACTTTCTTCATCGTCGTTCGATCGCCGGTCTCTGCGCGGTGAAAAATTAACCTTGGTTCGGGCGAAGAAATGTTTGCCCCGAGCAGCCCCGAGATCGATTTCGCCGCTCCCATAATCCAACCGGTGATGGAGGAAATTAATGCAATCAACAGTTTCAACACGTTCGCGAATTCCACTGCCCCCGTCCATTGACCTGTCCGCCCGGCGTCAAGAACATCAATGCCGCCCCCCATTTATGGGCTCTCGTACCCTCGAGGAGCGTCGGACGTGTTATCTTGTGCGCCGAAAATCAATCGAAAACGTGGGCAGCTTGTGTCCAGCTGTCTAGAGGCGGGTATCCATTCGGGTGCATCGTGAAACATTAATGCCATTTTTCAAAATTTCGTTTCAACCGTTGTTTTGGGTGAAACAAATTAGCTTGGAGTTTTATTGAACAGAAAAAATCAGCTCCTTCACATTTGCTTACCTTCGGTTGGTATGCTTCCATCGTTACCTAGACGACCTGACTGTTTAAGTTCAAACTGTACACAGTTACGATAAATTATTAAGTTACAGTTAAATTTCTAGATTGAAAATTGATCTTAATTCGAAATAAGTGGAAAAGATTGTATTGAAGTTGTCGCTGAATGCGTTGATACTTTTTCCTGATTTTATCGCAACTTTTCCAAATACGGCCAACTTTATAAGGCAGACATTATTTCTTAACTTGTTATGTTAGTTGCGATGCTGTCATGCTAATTGCATAATGTTAGTCAAGGACAAAATGTATTCCTAGCAGCTTAACTCCAAATTAATGGCGGGTTATGTAACTAAACCTTTTTTTTACTATTCATGATAAGCTCCTTTTAAACCCAACTGGGTGAAAAATGAACGAAATGAACGCCCTAAATGAACGAAAGCAAAATGGAATAAAATATATCTTAAATGTTGCTTATTAATTTAATATTATCTGCCAACTAAAAACCTTCGTGATTGCATAATTGTTTAATGTTAATTTATGTATGTAGCATACACAAGTTAAGCACAAAGACAAATCAATCTTCAAGGATTATTATTTTACGGCATGGAATTATATTTAAAATATTTGAAAAAAAATCCAATGCCACGATGCCTTCCGGATATGAAGCTAGCACAATCGTTCGTTCCATTTTTTTTTCATATGAATTTTCGCGTAAATATAATCACGTTCCTAGCAGCAAATCTTCCCTCCTTGCATCGCATCGCGGTAAAAATGACTCCTCTCTCTCTTCAAAGGCGATCCTTTCTGTTCGCTACCGGTCATTGCCCATACTGCGCCTCCTGCAGTCGGGGCAACAACAAATAAAGCAAAAGTTTCCACCGTTCCGTCGAATTCGCCTGGTGCACGCTGGTGCACCGTCCGTCGCGCCCTCGCGGATTGCAATAAAAGCGCATTATGTTTAATACGCCACCTCACGTCAAGAGTGAAAGTGTGTGCGTAGCTGCGAGCTACACAGGTGGGACATCTGTACCACGCGCACCATCTTCACCGCAAGCGCAAACGACCCTGAAGTAAGACGCAAGTGGTTCGACATGGGCACATGGGGGAACACAGTGTGGGGCTTTCCCGCTGCCCCGACATCGTTCACGTTTATCGTTTCTTGGCCGTGCGCGGTGCGGGGAAATTGTTTGATGCCCGTTCGCTCTTTGAAGCCACCGGTGCGGCCAGGAACTGTTCCCGTGGCGTAACAGGGTGGTCGCGCCCGTTGGCCGACGGTGGTGAATGATCTCGGTCGCATTCGTACCACAAAGCCGTGCATCGTTTGCGGTTTCGTCCTTGCGGGCGTCCTGGGCAAACACGCTACGCTCCGTGGGCAGAAGCCGTCCCTTGCATGCATCGTGAACGCTGTCCGATGCTGGCAGCGAGCGCCACCGGCAAGCTTTCTTTAATGCACTCTCAAGAATGTTCGTTACGCAACATGCTTTCCCGAACCGATACGGAGACATGAAAGTTGTGCAAACAAAGTCTTTTCCCCGTTCCTGTCTGCGTTTTTGCTGCCGAGATGGTCTGCTGGGAGTAGGTACATTCTTTGCCGGCGCAGCAGCTGCATCACACGAGCGAAGGAAAGTCACCCCGCACAAACGGGTTCCTCGGATAGCTCGGATGAATTCGGACGGAAGATGTTACAGCCGTAAGCCGGGACATCCCGTCGTAGCTAGAGCGCACAAAGAAAGTCCTCGCAGTCGGGGATTCTTCAACTTTCCGACCCCGCCCGGACGGCACGGTGGTTCCAGCTGGTTCCCACAGCTGTGGCGAGCGCAAGACAACCGCGAAACACCAAAGCACGGACTGGCGCAATAACCTCATCCAGTAGGCAAACGTTTGACGTTCCCAAAGTAAAGAAAAAAAACTGAAACAAGCTCACAAGGTGTGCGACGTTAGGATGAAAAAAACCCTTTCAAACAACGAAGAGTACGAGTTTTTGTACGAACAAAGACCAGTAACAGCTTTCCTATCACACAGGGGTGTTGGTAGTTCAACACACCGTGTTAACTTCAGGCTCTTCACGCCCATCTCAACACATGGCACCTCGATACTCGTCTTGCTGCGTATGTAAATGTGTGTGCGTGCGTCTGTGTGCTATAAAAGGACGTGAAAATAGGGTAATTTTCCGTTTTGTCGACTATCGTTTTACCGAAACCACCCCGGTGGGGTACTCGGGCGCGGAGTGTCATGTGGAATACGAAAAAAACACACCAAGTCAGCGAATCTATCTTTAGATGCTGGGAGCTCCGGCTGTGCAGCACACAATCACAACAAGTAGTAATAGCGGGAGAGAGCAAGAGAGAGAGAGAGAGAGAGAGATCCAGTGTTTAACTGAGCGCCCGACGCTCATTGTAACGGAGCCTGAGCAGGCCGAAGGAGCGGCCGCGTCCTACGTTCATCGGGTTCATCCCCTTTATCAGCGGGTGGCTGTTGTGCTGTGTGTGTGTCGTCGGAGTTCCGGCCCAGCCTTTCCTCGAGCCACTTTCGCTACGGCTCCGGGGCCAACTGTGTCGGCTGAACGCAACCCGGCCCCGACATGGCAGCTCGACAGGAGAAGTCAACGCCCTGCACGACTCCGTGTGAGAGGTGACCATAGTGCATAATTTGATCCGATGGGTAAAGTGTGCACGGCGGACCGTTTCACATCGGTTTGTGGATTGGGAGTTGCTTTTAATTACTCTCGTGCGTTGCGGCGTTGCACACGTTCAAGTAAACGCACTTTAAAGTTTGATAAGTCATGGGACTGTTTTACACTCGATAACTGAACAAGAAGGACGATGGCTTGTTTTTCCATTCTGTAAAGTTTTGAAGTAGGTTATTCAATGCCACGTGCTCAGCTAAGTTCCAACCTGCCTTGGGCCGACTTTAAAAGCTGTTCTTATCGCATTCAACGGTCAGATGCGTCTTTAAAAGTATATCCCTTCGCGTACAAACGATCGGCACCCGCGTCCGATCCGGAATCCATCGCACTGGTTGCATTAGAAATAGGCTCGCCGTGGCCGGTAACTCACGCTGAGAAGACGCCGACACCAGCTCGTCTGAGCGCCAACGTGTTTGATTATAAAACATCACTGCCAAAAGTCGAGCCCCACTCAGTATCACGTTGTCTGTGGCTCGGTAAGGGTGTGCCGTTTCGCTCCGCTCGGTCCGGATCCCGATCACCGTTTTTTGGGGCGTACTTCGTGTGTCCTGCGCTGGATCCCCTTGGATGTGTGTAGGTTCCCCTAGCGACAGAGCTGTAGCGAGATTGAGTGCCAAGTCGGTCCGCCGGATGCTGCGCTGAGAGCAAGAGTGTCTGAGTGTGCGTGTTCGTGTGGCTCGTGAGCGTGAGAATGGGGCGTAAATGAAAGTGAGAATGATTTGGCGAACACTTTCTCCCCGGTGGCGGCGAGCTTTGTTTTGCCAAATTTAGACGCCATCCTGTCCGTGCGCTCTTTTGACAGAATGCCTAACACACACACACACACGGGCGCAAACACACATGTGCGGTGTTCACAGGAGTGCTCAGGATGTTGGCAGATAAGGGACCGTAAGCTGCTCACAGAACCACTCACTGTTATCAGCGGGTCCCTCTCCTCGCATTCACGGTGGCACGGTCGTGAGTTGAGCTGCTGATCGGCTGCGGGAGTTCGCGATTGGTGAGATGAAGTGTACTTTGCGTTCAATCGGATGGGGAAACGAGGACTCACGCCATTCGAACGCCCGCCCGGTATGGTTACGAATTCGGAAGTCCTCCACAATCAGTGTCTGTGCTGAGCTCGCGGCTTCAAAGTTCGAGTAGCTGCTCGGGGTGCTACCGTACAGCCAGCGGATCTTATACGACAAAAAAAAGAGTATCCTGGGCCACCTCTGTGCCGGTGTTGGGTGGTTTCACATGGTACGTTTCAATCTTCGCCGATGGTGGTTCCGGCAAAACGTTCTCCAATTTTAATAAGTGAATATACGTGTCGATCTGGTGTAGTTTGCGTGCGCCGTGCGTCAGGAGAGTTTCAAGTCCCATAAGTGCGATTGTGCAACGGAAGTGTCACTGGCCGTGGGGGGTAGGGTGTGTAAACGTGATAGAAAATTGGCCTTTCGTTTTTATCGAGAGAGTGAAGCAAACGGAAAAAGTATAGGAAACTTACACAGCAGCCAGCCGTCAATCTTCAGCTGACGATGATGTTCAAACACAGTGCAATATGTCCTGCGTAGTGGTTGTGCTACGGGATCTTCGGGAAAATGGAAAACGACACGAAGATACGCCACGAAAAGCTATTAATCAGTCGAGCGTAATTGTGAAGTGCTTTTCAGTGTAATGATGGTTATGAGCAAAAAAAAACATGCCCCTTTTTCTCTCGCTTCCAACAGTGATTTCGTACGAAAGATGTTGAGCATGACCGGAAAATATGTTGTGCCGAGAACCTATCATGTCACGGATGGAATGGAATTTATAAGAAGTTTAATTTAGTTAAGTTATTTGGTAAAAAAAAGGTTTCCCACCACTTTCGACACATCAAATTGGGATGTAAAATTAATAGAGATATAAAATGCGTGTTCCGCATGCAGAGATGCAATCAGTGGTGTATCGATTTTCGAATAAAACATTTATGTGAACACGAAAGCCGCACAAATCCCAGCATCCGTGATTACGCGCCCGCCAATGTGATCCCGGGCGATCGGATTTCCAGTTTTAATTAATGCAAAACCCCAATGGCACGTCAAACCGGCGGCCGGCAATGGGTCGAAGAAAGCTTAAAACAACCACACGTGGCCGTTACGAAGATCACATCAGCCACATCGTGCACAACGACTGCTTCGCAACGAATCGACCTCGCCGGATGCACATTTCACTTGCCGTGTGCCCGGTTTGGCCGATGCCAATCGTTCCGGGTCGATGCGTTTTCGGTAAATCCAATTATCATATCCTGGTTGGAGTCAAATTCGCTCTATCGAACCGAGCGCGCACTCCCCGGTACTGGGAAAAGCTTCACCATCGGCTCTATTTATATGACGTACGTGTTGCCATGGTTTGCAACGAGGTTTTTGCGGGGGAGCTTCTAGAATGTATGTCATGCGTGTAACAACGAAGCTCACGTCGTTTTGAGCATTGGGAGATTCGGATATTTTTGGTATGGTTTAAGTTTGTGCCAGTATTCTGCATACTTTCCACACCTTTATTAATGCTTTTCTTTGTTTGGTAATATGCTCCGCCTACAAAACAGTATTTCTTATGCAAAAATGGAAATTTTGCATGAATGGAGACGCCAGGTGTCCCTCATAATTCATACGATGGAGGCGCCTGGTCGCTGTGATTTTTTTTTACAGAACATACGCTGAAAAAAACGAACCCTTGTCGAAACAAATCACTTTGCATTGTAACACACATTGAGGAGGATGCAATCATGTAAACACCATATCATTAACTTGGTTTGTGGCTTTCCGAAAAATGGGTATAGCGTGGCGAGCAAAATCAAGTCACGCCACAATCATTGTTAATGGATTACATCGGAAAGGTTACCGTTAGCCCGTTTTCCCCGTGGGCTCGTAAAACGAACCGGTTGGAGAGCAATAAAACTTCATAATTCCTTTATCGTTTTGCGAGGTGTGGTAACGAGCGCTGGAACAAGGCATTTTTGATTTCCATATCACTTTTCTGAACACATACATACCTGTTGCCTAGCGAACACTGTTAGAAATTGCTTTGATTTTGACGGATTTCTATTTCAGTCTAGCTGAGCTGGGTTGCCCGATTGCGACTTCCACAACTTCAACCGAGCTAATGATCATTCGTAGAGAAAAGTTTCATCTGGAATGAAGCTACGTGTGCCGGGTCCATGATTTTCGATGGCGTGCGTTCGTTGTGATAAAGCCTCACTGTTTAATGAATGCAGCAAACAAACATGTTCCGTCCGATGGTACTGCATACCGGGCGAAAAGTGTCAACACTCGACGCTTTCCCGTTGGTCACTTGTCATTAACTTCTGGCTCGAATGTGCCCGAAAGTTTGTGCTGAACGGTGCGTCATTTCACATCCGAATTGGTTCGAGCATTTTCGAACGTTCAATTACGGGGTCAAACGTGGCAGCCGGAAGTGGAGACGCAGCTTGAAAGCGTTCAACATTCAACAGTGATTTTCAGCTCATGTTTGACAAGCCTTAACGATGTTGTGTGCCAGTAACGATAAGTGCATGAGTGTTGTGAGCGTAAGCTCGTTTTAATTTGATTGATTCACTCGATTATGTTTCCATCGAGCTTTTCATATTTACTGAGCTTTTTAATTCTCGGCATTATGAGCAGAATTTAATTGGATCAAAATCTGACACGAACGCTGGTTATGTGCAATTAAGAACATTTTATTTCACGAACCAGAATATATTTCATAATACTAATAACCAATCAAGTTATACAGTTTACCAGGCAACCGTGTGACGCGTGGAAAGCAACGGAAAGAGAGAATGTTCTTACCATAAGCGAAATAAATGCGATAAAAGGTATCGTGTGAACGTGTTACCTTGTGCCTTCGCCAAGAGATGGATGGAAGTATCGTTTGTCTCCCGTAACCGAGCGAGATACACCCAATCAGCAGACACACACACACACACTCTGATTTGAATTTGTCGGAACGGAGGATGAATTTGTTCCTTTGCCATTCGCCGCTAATACCTGGTGACAAATGTCATCCTAAGGTCTCTGGGCGCGAATACGGATGTCTCGTTTGGAAGTGGATCGATCAAGTTCCGCGCGCTCGTTCGCGTGAACGTTGTGCGAAAGTACTTACTTATGTGCAAACGCTCGCGGCTTTGGTAAGCGCTCTTTTTGTAAGGTGTAACGTGAGGGTTGTTTTTATATATAAAAAAGAGTGTATCCCGTTGAACGGAAAGAAAAAAAACATGCTACGAAATGCTGGCTTCAAAGCGTCGTTGATCTGTTTCTACCGAAACGCTTAATTAATGAGCGTTGGAATCCCTACAACAACGAAAGCACGCCCCCGTTGCTACTTTCGCATACACCACCCTTACAAAACCCTCGTCGGAGGGAAAGTTACGTAATTTGACCTGTCAAGCACATGTCATAAATCGTGCTTATTTGGTTTAATTTCGAGCACATTATCATGAAAGTCAAATCAAGTGGTCGTACATTGCGCCCGGTCTTTAACACAAAATTAATACGACCCATCACCTCCCGCTCGTGGGTGGTGACGGTAAAACAGTACGCCGAGCTTATTTTTTCGCCACTTCCGTACACCGTTTTCCCCTCCCAGGCGGCTGACCCTCCAGCCAAGGGTGTCATTTTATTAATTTGTCAACGTTCCCGCTCTCCCGGTTTTGCTCCTTCTAGCGCAGCATCCTCCAAGCTTTTAATATGTGCTAGAAAATGGGGACTGTGCTAGAGGGAGAGGGCGTGCAACAAAAAAAAGAAAAACACGTAAATTGAGGAAAATTAGACCCCACCGAATAGACGCGCTGTTGTATGTGCAAATTAAATTAAATTCCAAACACCGTGAATATAATATGATGGAGCGGAGTAGATGTAGCAAGTGTTCGCGGCACGCGGTCACGTTCGACGGTGCGGCATGCTCGTCCCCGACGGTGCCACGTGCGACGACCGAAAACCCTTGGGAAAAACTTGGTCGTCCCTGACGCTGTGATAATCGGTGAGGAGTGTCTTCCCATGATGCCTTTCAATGTGTTTGGCGCTTTATTATAATAAAATTAGGGACAAGACTCCACACTGCACCGGGCGCAGCCATTTTCCCAAACTTGTCGCTAATGTAGCGACATTACCCGTGTGCGTGAAACTGCTACGAAGTGGTGTGAATTGAAGAAAAATGTTCTATATTTCTGCATTTCCTTCAAGATAAAAGATGTGCCATTCCTGCGATGTTCATTATACGTTTCATACCTCACAGCACACGGCGAACGTCACGGCGTCCGGTACCGAGACACCGAGAGCAGTTGTGTGCAGAACATTTTATGCAAATATGTGCTTATTAAACGTATGAGCAACAGTGTTTCGCACGTCATTCCGTGCACTGTGCGTCCGCTTAGCTTTTTTGGCGAGGGTGTTTTT
Source organism: Anopheles dirus (assembly GCA_000349145.1). Taxonomy (NCBI): domain Eukaryota; kingdom Metazoa; phylum Arthropoda; class Insecta; order Diptera; family Culicidae; genus Anopheles; species Anopheles dirus. The sequence goes on along the minus strand of KB672713.1, from coordinate 5,070,625 downwards.
TTCTCTCTCTCTCTCTCTCTTAAATATTTGCTTCATCCCACTGCTTATGCTTGAGGTGGTGCAACGACGCTTTGCGGTGAAAATTCGGATGCCGAAGCAGCGAAAATGTGCTGCCTCACTCACACTCACCTACCGTGCGGTGTGGTGCGGTCGCGCCGGAAACTTCAGCACAAACGCCAGGCCTCGTGTGGACATTGAAAGCTTCTCGGCACAAACGCATGGGCAAGTGTGGAAATGTTAGATTAAGATAAAAATGTTTCCACACCGCAAATGGGCGAAGCTGAGTAAGTGAGCTGCTGCTGGAAGAGGTAACAATATGCTATTTATAACAACGGTGCCTCTCGTACCGGCGCTTGAGCGAGCGTCTATTTGTTTAGGTAATGTTTTCCGGAGAATTTAAGGCGATCAGAAAGCGCATTATAAAGCGGTAGGATTAACGCCTGCCGGGCGAAGATGAGCTGTTGAAATGGTGCTATTTTATCTTCCCAGTTTTTCGTTGCTTTTTATTTTAAACACATAACGAAACGATTTTATCTTTACTTTGGCTTGCATACGTCTCGCCTCGTTGCTGATTGGTCGACGACATGCATGCACGAGTTTTAAAATGTTGCTTTATGCTTATAATCTAAAATTATTCCTAACTGTATTCGGCCCTGCTGACTGTCATAGACTCCAAAACGGTTTGTCCAGTTGCAAATCGAGGCTTACTCTAAACTGCATGTGCGTTAACGTCGATAAATGTGTTGCTATAACGCTTTCGAGAAAAAGATCCCCGTATTTGTTTAGTTACACGATAGAAGACAGTTTAGTTCCCTGAACCGATGTTGTACGTGATGTTGGTGTCCATTTAGATTGTAAGTTATCGTTCCAGATCCACATCGTGCTCATAGTTTCAAAAGCTCTCCGTTTATTAGGATTTATACTGCGTGTTGGAAAGGAGTTTAAGGACCCTTACAGTCTAACACCACTCTACTGCGCTACAGTGCGACCTTCATTAGAATTCGACAGCTTACTATACGACACCAACTCAGTAATATAGAATAGATAGAATAGAATATGTACAGAGAAAGTTATCAAGGGTTCTCTGTTATCGTCTGCCGTGGTCTCTTGAATCTACCTATCCTGATTACCGTACTAGGTGCATTCTGTTCGGACTTGAATATCTCCAGCATAGATGAATGACAGCTCAGTGTCTATTCTTACACAAGCTGATAAGCGGTTCCATGAACGCCCCGTCTATTCTAAAAAAGATTATTCTGATCGACTGAATTCGGATCTAGTGATCCTATAATAAAAATGACAAAAATATATAGCTCGCTAAGTGGTATTGTTGACTTTAGTGCTAGTATAGATTTTCTTAGGACCATGCTACGAAATACTTTTTTATGCCAGTTTTCCAGTGTTATTTATTAAATAATTCGTAAAACCTGTATTCTGTTTGTGCGTACTTAAATTGTCAGGATCTATGTTCGATAGGGCTCGGTTAGGATTAAGAATTGTCTGTTATGTAGGCCGCGATTGACCAGATAACAGTAATCATAAATTGACAATTGAAAATGGATAAAGGTGCCTGTAAACTCGACGACCCGTCATCCTAAATTCGGATTATTCAATGACGTTAACGACGATATTTCACTTTTCGAACATTAGTGCTCACACATGCGTTACACATACCCGTCAGTGGTGAATAGAAACCTGGTCCTGCGAAGAACAACACATTGCATTACCCGATATGCACGGGAGTTCACGGAAAAGATGTCCAGAAATTGATTACATCTGCTCACTCACCTGCATACGAACGCAAACATCTAGGGCAAGATTGGCACAACCTCGAGATTGAAAGCATGCTCCTAGCACATGCAGGAGTCCAAACGAATGCCAAGCTGAATACATATCCTTTTAAGAAGCATCCTGCCATGCAGCCCAGCGTCGTGCGTGGCATCGCATACGATCAACTTTTCGCTTACTGGCAGTAGCTCGGCTGAAAGCGTTTCCTTGTAACTTCCTTTCGCCGGGCAAACGCTCCGGCTGCTCCCGCTTCGATTCACGCCAACAGGATTGCATCAGCGCGTCTACGAATGGCCCGCTGCGTGGTAGCGCTAGCGCCTTAACGGACGAGGCAAAAACAACGCATAGATACCCCGTACCATGCAAAGTATGTCTGCAGCGCTCGTACGCGCACACCCATTTCGGAAGCATTCATCAAAAATTGATATTGCACACGGTTGTTTGGCGCGCTCGGCTCCGGGGGACTCCGTGGACCGTCTGGAGCGGGTTGCTTGGATTTCAATCGAACGAACCATCACCACTCGCACGCATCCGTGTACGATCAATTTCCGCAAAGCGACTGGTAACGCTGGCAACGTGCAGGCAACGTGCAGGCAGTGTGGAAATATTGAGCGAAACAAACGAAACGAGGCACAAAAAAACGGAAAGCAATCGCACACAACAATGAAAGTCTCGCTAACAATAGCAAATAAGCCTTCCCCCTCGGCGAGCAGGAGTTTTTGCGAAACCAATCGCACGAGCGTGCTGTTGCCCTGTGCGTCGGATACATCCATCATGGTTTGCCGTGGCAACATCACCGTGCTTTTCCTGCACTGCAAACAACGATAGCACATGCCAGCTATTGCTAATGTTGTGTTTTTGCTATGAAGGGTGTGTGTTTTAATTTTTGGAAAATTTCAACTCGAACCTCGAACCCTTAGATTCGAAGTAATTTATACATTACTCTTGCTGATTTGCTCAATTCCTCGAAAAACACAATTTAACAAAACGTACTAAGCTAACATAACATCATCAACGGTCACAACGAAAACGGAAAACTGCACAGCAAAAGCCATTTCGGGGGTCACGAGTTCGGTTATTTTTAGAAACCATAACCGTCGGAACCGTCATCGAGAGAAAACGGGGCGAAGGGCAAAGTGGGTGGAGTCAGCAAAGGCGTTTCTCGCAATCATATTCGAGATGCGATTGTTATGCGTGGGCTGCTGCACGAAAATTATGCTTCTGGAAACCGTACGCTGGCCCGGTTCGGGGAAAGCGTCCCGAGCACGGGTTGAAAACTTTGCGTGCCGGGACAGCGGTCGATTTCGCCACCAAGATTTTGATGATTTGGGCAGGCATATTGTTCCGCAACTCGACGGAAAGTAAACATCGCCGTGCAAGTTTGACACAGCGCTAGCGTCCTTCACGTTGGAACAGTTAGAAAAATAGTTACAACCAAATAGTAACAGAAACAGTTAACAATACTGCGTAGATAGTGTTAACTTATAAAATAGAATAGTTTAATTGTTTGATGTATGTTTATAGGTAACATAGCTATAAAACCACACACGAAAACTCTTTTTTTATTATTATATAAACGATTTTAAAATGTGTTGAACAATACGGCCAGTTTTAAATGACCTCGAATGCCATTGGAATATTTTTGAACGGATTTTTTTTTAAACGTCTTGTGATCCCTGCCACGCAGTTTTTAGGATCTGAATCATTGTCACATTTTGTTGTGCTATTGTGTGTCATAATGTTGAAAAGATATTCTTTCAATAATGTTAAACGAATCAAACGAATTAATGAGTTAATAACCTTTACGGACTTGGGAAGCACGAGGGAATGTATAAAAAACATACCCCCGTCCGGAGCTGCGGTCCGAACCCCTTACGGAATGTTACGGTCTGAATATCTTAACATTTTCTTAAAGTCATACAAAGCTATCGATAGTAAAAAAAAAGATATACCAAAGTAAAAGATATGAAACAAATTAAATCAATACAAACAGAACCGCTTGTTTGCAAAACCAAACGAGATTGGTTTTAGTTTTTCGCCATCATCTGCAACGAAGCATACAATTCAATTCTGCTCACCAGAGTTAATGAACAATCAATCGAGCGAAATCGTCATATCGACCAGTCCTGTTCCGTCCGTTGAGCCTTATCCAACAACCCTGGCAATAAGTCATCGTGAGTCATCCGCTCGCATAACGGCAACCAAAATTATTCCACATTAATTATTCGCCGAAACTCGTGCGTTATGATGCAGTCATTTGCCCGGAACGTGCACCGTTCGTCGCTCGGCTAGGACATCGTTCCGGTTGGCTCTATATTAGCCCTGAGAGCTCCAGCCTCCTGTCCATGAGTGTTTCATCGGCGCAAGCTTTGTTTGATTTCAATTATCTAATTATTCGTTTAGCTTGGCCCGGAAAGCCTTCGCCGGGTTATTGCGATATCCCCATGTGAGGAACACTCTGTTCCCCCGGTGCAAACGATCGAGATCGAGGACACGTTAGCCGAAATTATATGCACACACACACATACAGACGCTCTCACGATACCCGCAGAAGCATCCTAATTTGGCTCCAGCGCGAAAGGTCCGCTAGACTTTGGGGACCTGGTGCCGTTGGTACTCCCATCACTTCCGCACTTCCGTATCGATTGGAGTTCTCATCAACCGACCTGCTGGTCGGGGGGTATTGTTTGGTTTGGTAATAAATTTCGTGTATTTATCGGATGAACCTCGGCTTGGGGTTTTCCCCTCGGCGTTGTACGAACGCCCGCAAGGACAAGTGGCCCGACACCGCCGTCGCCTGCACGGACCTACGTTGAGGTAAATAAAAGCGGAAATGAAACGCATTTCGACAGTGGAGCCGTAATAAAAACGAGAAAAAGTTCCGAATGAGCGGTCCACCACCATCTAGGCCGATGGCAGTGCCAGCGCGGACACCGACGGGCGATCCCACGAACTTTCAGACAAAGGGTTTTGTTGATCACAATCGAAAGGACAGCAGCGGACGGGGACACCAAGACGCCCGACACTAAGATGTCGCTGAATGTCGCAGCGAATGAAGTCTCGACAAGAACGACAAACATAGCACCGTCCTCTAATCTGAACCAGGTTTCGGAAAAACGACAAGAGTAAGAGGAAACGCACACACACACCACCACCAGCGTGAGTGCAAGCAACTAAAAGAGCGTTTCATTTCCGAATAAAAGCAAATAAAAATAGAGCAGAAAGTGTACACACAGCGCAAACAGGAGAGAGAAAAAGGCTCACTCGCACAATCTATGAAACAAACATCCGGCGGCCAAATGGTCCAACTTTGAACCTTCCGCTGCCGCCGGTGCGAAAAACAAGAGTGGCAATAAATTATGCAACAGCTTCACGCCGCCGCGCCACACGCAAAAGGGAAGACCCGGTCTTCAAGCGTCTTCAAGCGCGCCCCGATGCAGCTGCTAGGCTCTAGGGAAGGCTTCAAACCGAAACGATTGTTCGCGAAAGCAATAAAGCAATGGAGCGAAATTGCCCTTCGTTCTCGAGGGCTGTGGCCATCGACAGTTCTGCGGAATTTTGCATCTATGAAGGTTTGAAGAAATTTTCTCCAACCCTTTGCGCAATTGTCGGAACGAAAATGAGTTTCGGATGCGTCTTTTGCGTCTTTTGCAACTAAGAAGCGCGTTTTTCTCCTGGAAACGTTAAATTTCCAGTTAAATATCGATCTCACGGAGTGGTTACCATCCGGGAAATCCATTTTGAGCTAGAATCGGCTAGGTTACGTCGAAACAAATGGCACATTTCATGTAGATCGTTTTACATGGAATCATCCGTAGTCTAATGCTCGTGCTACATAGTTCGGGATAACCGCACACAATTTTCACCACAACTTCTGCTGTAGAACATCAAAATAAACATAACTTTTACTTTTAAAAAATTCTAATCATTTCTCAGCGAAGCCCAAGGGATCGTTACTGAATAATGGAGAATTATTGATACAAATCGCCACAAGACACTTATGAGGACACTTATGAGAACTACGACTACGAACATTCCAAGCTGCTTTATTTAGTTCATTTTTTAAATATAGGTTTTTTTATTTTTACTTTCCCAAAAAACATTGGAAAACGTGTCGTTTCAAATTGGAAAGAACAAAGGGTTTGCTTTTTTGGAAATATTATTTCATAAATCTTTTGAAAATCACGATATAGGCGAAACAAAACTTAAAACACAAAACCAATCTCAAAGTAAAGAACACCAAACAGAAAGAGCAATATAAGAAACTAATAAAAACGTTACTATATTAAAAATGCACATATCTGACGAACCATGTGTATATTTGTAAAAACATTCATCATTCATAATTAATCATCTTTCTCACACTATGTACAGGAGAGGAAGAAGATTAGAAATAAATAAAAATTGAAATAGTCATCATAGAGGAATACTGCGCAACGAGGCGCCCCATACAGAGGTCTTGAAGTCCGTCTACGTGAAACGCAACTCGGAAACTGACAGCAAGCGCGAAAGCTGTGAGTTGTCGATTTAGTTGTCAAATCGTGTTTGGGTTTGGAAGGCGAAACTCAAGCGCAACTCCGGCGCAACTCCGGCGCAAGGAAAAAAAACATTTTGAGTTGGTTTGTCTACAAATATAGATGTTTGTAGTAAGGATATTGTATTTTAGTCAGTGTAGTGTATTCATTTGGTATATTTAGTGATAAAAGTGAATAAAAATGAGGAAATACGGTCTGCTCCATCTCAAGCGCAACTACCTCGCAAATTGTCGTGTCCACACGAAGCGATGCTAATTTGATGTTTTTTCGAGTTGCGCCCTGAGTTGCGCTGGAAGTTGCGCTTCATGTAAACGGGCTTATATGCTGAACAATGCTAACGATGCATTTTAGATGCACCAACATACTAATACGCATAAAGAAACTACAAACTATGATACACACACTCCAAGCCATCTGTGCTAAACGTGACGGGCTATTGTACACCTTAGCCGAAGTATGTGTCTCTTCTGAGGCAATCTCAAACAGTTTAAATTTCAATGAATAACTGATTGCCTTGCAGTTAATAGCTCGCCATAATCACCCATGGCAACACTGTCGGATTTGAGTGAACGTCAAGTATCATCGCTCGAGTATCAAACGATCGCCTTTGCAGCCGAAAACGGAGCTTAATAACGCTTCCACCTTTGCCGTTCCTTGGTGTTTCAAAAACCACGCAAAGCATGTGACGTGTGCATGAGACGCTTCGGGCATTCCAACTCCGGCTCGCAATTGTTCCCCCCCCCCCTCGATGACGACGGACCCGGGAGAACAAAGAGTTGCACCTGTCCGCCGTATGCTAACGGGGCGCTGCTTCCAGTCCCAGGCAATATTTTCCAAACCCGGGTTCATATTGAACGCCCGGAATCCATCCGGATGTGTCCCGAGCAGCGGCCGGGTGTTGTTACTGCTTGCGAGTGCGCCATCCGTTTCAGCAATAGAAACATCGGAGAAGACGGAAAAGCGAGACGGCAAGCAGGTTGCTCTGCCCCAGCAGCTGCTGCCGACAGCCGTTGCAATTGAGTTTGTGTGTTCGTCCTACTTCACTTCGTCCGGTTTTTATTGCGCTGGTGTGTTGATCGGTAGTTTTCGCTTTAGTTTTTATTACCGACTCTTACGCAGGAGAACCACCGGGTGTGTCCTCTTGCTCGGGCGGGAATTGCTTCTACGATCGGATTTCTCTCCCTCCGGAGGGAAACGATTGTCGAAGTTGGCGAATAACATAGTCGGAACGTCGGAGCAATATAAAAAAAAACATGAACGCGAACCCGAACCATGGTCCCACCGGTGACGGTGCCTTCAACGGCAGCTCCGTCGTTTTGACCAGTGGAAATTATTTTTCACTCATAGCCGATCCAATTTAACTTCCCTCTGTATACCTCTCTCTCTCTCTCTCGGTATACGCTGCGGAGCTGCGAAAGGAGCCACAGCCACAGACAACACTCCGTCCGAAACGGGCACACTTCCGGTTCGCGGCGAATTTCCTGCCGTCAGCTTCGCATTCCGGCGCGAAAGTTTGCTTTGGCCGTGGGGTTGGGAAAACGGCCACATTGCACGGAACGCAGTTTGAAGAAGCTCTTGCCGGACCAACGGGACCACTACTGTCGATAACATTCCAATTTATTTTTATCGTTTTTAATTTATTTATTCTAACTTTCCCGTCCGGTTGTGACTGTTGACCGCCGGCTCGGTTCGGTCGCTCAAGCCGACCAGCTTAGGGCGGGCCATCTCGAGATATCTCGGACTCGGTCATGCTTTTATTGGCACTCCACACACAAACACACACACACCATGCTCATCCTTTTGCTCAGCCATTGCGTGAGCTCCAATCAAACCCAAGCGAGCCGTTTTGCGCTCGCTGATAAGTCTTGAAATCTGATTCCCGGGGTGCTGGACCGGACATGGCCGACGGTTAGGGGACGATGATGGCGATGATGGTTAGAGCCGATACGAACACCAGCGGCAAACGGTGACCGCAACGGCCAGCGCGAGCAGCGTGGCCGACGTTGAAAGAAGCGACGAAAGCCCTCAGCTCGACTCAGCACACAAGTACCATTGCGGCTCGAAGGCCCTCGAAGATCATTGAAGCGTGGTTGCTGTGGAAGGATGTAAAAGATAAATGGCACACCGCCACCGGTATTAATTTGAGGCTAACGAAATCCATCCCCGGGCGAAGGGGGCCGCTGTAGGTGGCCGTGTGCGCTTCCTGGCCAGTGGTAGCGAAAGCGAAAAAAGTCCTTCCGCCAGCATCCGTCCCGGTCTAATTTGGTTACACTGATGAATAATAATAGAGCTACTGCTGGCACTGCTTAGGATGGTAATGATATTATGAACGGGCTGTTTTGTTTTTTGGTTTGGTTGTTGGCTCACTCCCCACGCGCTTCCTTTACACAAATTTCTTGCCACTTATTGCCACGCAGAAAGATGACGCCAGCTGGGGGCTCCCTTGTGGCGTGGCTCCCTTTGGGTGCCGGAAGGATTAGCAGCTGTAATGAACAAACGCGGGCGCATTTGTCAATTTGTTCGCCCCCTTCATGGTTGCAAAAAAGAAGCTACGCGACGCAAAGCTTTGCTATCAAGTTTACAAGTCGCTGTGTATGCGAGGGCCGCTCACGGCATATACACTTTGAAGGGATTAGAGTTTGCAGCTCTGTGACGGTAGTCTGGTCCCAGAAGGAGTGTGTTTTTTTATATTACTACTTTTTTAATTTAAATTAAAGTTGTGTATTTAGTTATAATTTTTCATTGCTTGGGCTTTTTTTTTGTTAAATCATTTGGCAATTTATATGAAACACAAGTACTACAAGGACACAAGGCCACCGGCACTTGTGACAAACTTTTCATTTGACAAAAATGGTTTTAAAAAGTAAAAAACAGCGTTTGACGCGTTTGGCCGCGCGCGCATTTGCACACTTTGGCAAAAAAGGGACAAAAAGCTGCACATAGCCGAAGGAACTTTCTACAGTGAATATTATTTAATATTTCAGAATTTCGACAAATATTCATGACATAAACACTGTGGTTTACAGATGTAACTTAATTCAATGCATTTTAGTTCGCAATTTGATAAATTTTGCAATAAAAAAATGATTTATTACACTACCGGGCTACTTTGATTTGTTTGTCCGCATTTTGACCCTGTTTTTCGTCGATTTCCCTGGTTCGAAAAAGGGTCAAAAGCTCACAGAAGTGACAAAAGCTCTGGTTTCGGACAATTTTTCTCCGCTCGTGACCGGGTGGCCTCATGATATAAAATGAGTTTAGTTTGGACAAATCTATCAAACGCATTTTTTCCACACATTTTACAAATACTAAACCGCTTACTCAAAGCAAAAGGGTATAAAAAGTGATTAAAACTACGCGAAATGGATCAACTTTCTGTGGGATCACATGTGTTAAGTTTCTTGAAAAATGTTTCAAAGTGCTTTTCTTCTGAGCCAGGGTACTCACTGTAGAGCAGATTAGTTGTTCCAGCCGTTCTGTGTAATTTACCCGAGTAGCATACAGCTTACTCCACTACTGCGAACGCATTGATAAAGTTGTATCTGGAGGCAGACCCTCTGAAAATTCCATTTCCTCAAAAAAAAACCGGAAAAAAGGCAAAAACCATCTCCCAACAGAACAAGACAACTGGCAGGTAGGCAACAAGCCAGATCCATTGTTTCCCTCGCCATCTTATTAGGGATAACATCTTCGGCGCAAACAAACGAAACGAGACGAGAAAAAAGCACACACACACACACAACCGACCCCAGGTGGAGCAACTCCTGGCCCGACTTGCAGTAAATCTTCCCCCCGGCCGGGGCCACCATAAATTTGATTAATGACAACGGACAGCGCGGCACTGCTGCTGCTGCTGCTGCTACCACGAGCAACAACCCTATTAGTGCCAGTTGAAGTGCCCTCGTTTTTATGCCATTTGTTTGGGGAAATTATGTTACTTTTCTCTTATCTGCAAATTTCCATCACAGCTGGGTAGCTCGCACTTCACTTCCGTCCGGGTCACGTTCTGAGCACGGCATGGTGGGGCACGGTGAGGTGGTGGAGGGGGTGGGGTGTAGGGGGGGGGGGGGTTCGGAGGTAAATTCAAGATTGGTTGGTGATTCAGGGCCGTGGGGGATTGTTACCGCAGCGCGGGGGCGCCGGAGAGCTTCCCGGAACCGGAAGCAATCTGAGGGTTCCGTTTATGCTGTGCCACGGATGCATTCGTTTACTGATTATACTTTAGTCGACTGCTGTAGCTTGCATGTGCAGGAGCTTCTACCTCTCTTCTACCTTCAGGAGCAGCTGCTGCTGCTGCTGCTACCACAAGCAAGACAAATTTCTTATACAATGTGCACGAAAACCCATCGTGCTATGCTTAGATTATGCAGCATTATGCTTTTTCTCTTTGTTCCGTTGCGCAACCATGCTCGCAGCATGCTCCTTTCGAACACGGGAAGTGAGACAGATGCAACACCCGACGACCGACGCCCAGAAGGTTTTGCGGAAGGGTTTCCCGCCGCTGGTAATTAGCACAGACCCGCTGTACGCTGCATTCGATTTATCTTCTGTTTTTTTTTTGTCGGTGCCACAATCTCCGGAAAATGGAACAAGCGCCGGTTGGAGGGGGTTTGGTAAAAGTTGTTTTGATAATAAATTGAAGGTGGTCTTCCGGGCCCGCCCGATTACGTTTGCCCTTTTGATTGCATACCATCGATTTCGTGCTGCTGCTGCTGCGTTGCGGTGAGCAGCAGCTTTTCGATTGGTGTTTGCATCAAAAGCAAGCAACGAACCGGAGACGCGCAGCGGGCCTGCATAGGCCCGGCGTTAATTAAATATTGTATCAAGTAATTATTCGCATGAGCTACCGGCACCGACGGAGCACTCTTCGCCCTTTTCGACATTCGAGGGCTCGTGCTTTTTTGATGTGATCTGTACTCGAAGGTTTCTCCAATCTGTGTGCCGAACGGAGTGCAAACTGGCGAGCTCGAGCTTTTTTTCGCTCGTTTTCACTCTGGAATCGTAACATGAAACAATACCACGATTCGATAGAAGTGTGGCAAATAACCCGTTCTCTCTCTCTCTCTCTCTCTCTCTCTCTCGCTCGCTCGCATCGACCGTCGTTCGAAGCGGCACAAAACATTCCTTCGCAAACAGACCAAACCTCGCTGAAGCGGAATGCGGAACGTGAAATTGTTGCTTCCCTGAATCAACAGGGAAAGCTTTCGTTCGAGAGTGAAGCGAACACAGCACCACCAGAAAGCACATTTTAAAGCATGTCCGCTTGCGTTTGCAATGGCTATTTCGAGGCCGTATCCCAGGCGCGTTGCGTGAAAGAGTAACTGCAGCCCGTGGTTTAATGACGTTTTGCTAATGTGGTGATAAAAGCTGAAAATCATTCCATATCGAAAAACATAAACACCGGCACCACCACCACCACCAGTGAGCATAAAATTCAATTACGCGCTTTTGTCCCGTGCCATTGTTTGCGCTGGCGAGAAGTTGCTGCGACGCCAAACCCCGACACAAAGTTGCTCCTGTCCTGGTGTGGTTGTTTTGCATGACAGGGGAAGGTTTTTATTGTGTTGATACTTTTCGTGGCTGGTGCGGAGAGCAAGACGGTCCCGGTGCGCCTCTCTGGAGCGGAGAGTACTCGGTGTGTGTGTGTGTGTGTGTGTGTGTGCCTGTTCATTTAACATTATTCCGATTCCTTCACTGGCCGTTAGTTGAGCTCGGTTTGGGATCGTTTTATTTTATTTCGAGACCGTTGCGCCGGTCGGTGTGCCGTAAACTTTGAACACAACGAACCCTTTCGCGCGGGGTTTGGCACGGTCGCCCGGATGGCTGTCTGCGTTTATCTAGCTTTTATCGTGTCCGTACGGTGCGGCGGGATTGCGTGAGCGTACGCGTAACGCCGCACGCAGCACACCCCGAGGCGGGTGGGATCTGCAAAAAAGGAAGACACAGCAATACGCTCCGTGGAAATGGGAGTGGAATCGCCGGCAGCAACTGTGGAGAACGTTTCGTCGTATTGCTACACTGTTTCACCGTGTTCCCTTCTAGTGCACGTTGGTCTGGTAGACAGTCAGATTGAATCTAACGCCTAGTGCGTGCGGCAGCGTGTTTTACTTTGCATCTTGATTTTCGACTCAATACATTTAAATCGGTTTCATTCTTTACGTCTCAACTTAATGATGCGTAGTATTTAACGTGATGCGTTGATAGTTTTGAATGTTGATATCGTTCAACTGTTAATGCATGAGGAGGTTAAAAGAATCGTTTGAGTTCGGAACTTAAAAGCAAGTCTCCTCGTAATGAAAAACTCGGTTTAAATTTTCAATAAAACCACCTATTAAATGGCATAAAAAATGCGTCATGCTATAATGGAGACATGCTTTGCTCTATCTATCCAGTAACTATTGTTTTGATCATTAAAGGTTATAATTACTCAGTCAAGCACTACTTTAAAAAAAACATAAAATCTCGTAGAAGTAACAAATATTTTATTTTTATCTTTTATTATATTTATCGTTCGCCAAACATTCATGTTTAAATTGGAAATAGTGCATCACAATGTAAACTTTCCGATAGACGAGGAATTTTAAGTACTTTTCTTTGAAATAGTTTCTATTCTCGAAATTTCCGATATGATCAAAGCAATTGGCTTGGTTTATATGAATTGCAATATTCACTTGTTCATGGTTGGGAATGATATTCTCCTGCAAACGTATAGGTTTTATTCAAATAACTTTTTGACTGAAATGAATTAAATGAAAAATGCTGGTAACATCTGCTATTGATGCGCAAAAACATTGCAATATCTAAACAGTGCTCCGCTTTGCAGACAAATAATTGAGTTTTTATTGCATAAACGATGTAACAATACGAAATGGACAACACATTTTACTGCCATCGCATAAACTGGCACCGGATAATCGAATGATGTATGGATTGGGCATTTCTTACTTCCTAGAACTTGCTCCAATTCCAACGCAAAGAACAACGGCACACGCCACCGTTGGCTCGCATGCATCCCGTACTGCTTGTTTCATTTCCCGAGCAGATAAATCAATTCAAGTGCACCCAATTCAATCAACAAAGCGGAGCGAAATGAGCACCCCCGGCAGGGAGGGGGACCAACCAAGAATTCAAATAAAGTCGTACATAAATTTTCATTACGTAAGGTTCCATGGTTTGCCGAACGACCGTTCAACACCCGAGGAAACCATCCCTCCGTCGTTCTCGCCGTGTTAAAAGCTGCTCTCCACCGTTCGTTTCTTACGATCCGGATCGGAAATCACACCCCGCGACGCTGGCCGCCCCAAGGCGCCGGGGACAAAGTTTCCCTTCCAGAGATCGCGTAGCATTGTTCGAACTCGACGACAGGCAAGAAGTTGTTCAAGGCCACACGGCACACGCTCGCCATTCGCCATTCGTTGACTTTTAAGGTCTTTTTTCCGAGAAGCTGGACCGAAGAAAGGACAAACTGCTACGAAAAAAAAACTCTCCCACACAAACACATCTGGTGGATAATTTTCGATGAAACAGAGCGAACGGCAAAGCGAAGAGGCATTCTTTTCGATAATATGCCCATGTTTGGTCTGTTATGCTACGTTCTGCGGGCCTGCTATATTCGGACCGGTAATGAAAGCCCACGAATGATAGAAACAGCATCCGACACACACGCACACCTAGACACGCTCATCCTTATAGCAAACAATGACGGGTCTCGTTCCCTCTGGCGCATCGTAACGATTGCAGGTCGCACGAGAGGTTGAGTTTAATCCTGAAATTGGTTTCTTATTTCAATAACATAAATTTCCCACTGAATCCACCGTGACAGGCCACCGCCATGTAGGTTTACGGTTCGATAAGCATTGGCACAACGGCCTGTGCGCTAGGCGCTAGGGGCTTTACTCTTACCACACTTTCGTTGAACGATAAAGTGTGTGAGAGAGAGAGAGAGAGAGAGGAAAGGAAAGAGCGGGAGAGACGAAGAAAAAAACTTGCCAACCCCAACCAACTGAAAGACAGCTTCAGCTTACCGCACACCGTTTGGCGTGGCGTTTTGGTTTTACGTTCGCCCGGCACACTCTGACTCATCGAACTACCGCGAACGCGCATCTTCGACGTAGAAGCAAAATAAAAAAAAAACAGCGAGCGAAATGGATGCGGTAAAAAGATAAAATTAAATGAAGCTGAACTGCTGTGTGAATACTTCCACCGCCGATACTTGTTACTGCGCGTAGCCGACGTGCTCTTCCCGTGGTTTCCATGGAAACGGTGTTTGCAAAACCGGCCCAAGACACTACTCGGAACAGCGCTCCCTCGTTCGATGGAGACGCCCGGTGCGTTGTAGATCTTGTGGCGTGTGTGCGCGCAAATGGAGACGCCCGGTCGCTCACGGTGGCGGCCCCGGTCGGTGGTCCATTTGTACCACTGCAGCAACTACTCTCTTTGTTTTGGCCCATCGGATGCCCGCTCGCTCGCTCGGGTGGAACTGGCGAATGGTGGGGCGAACGGAACAGGCCGTTTTGCACAATGCATGCCACGCTTGCCGTGCTGTCAAGCGTGAAGCGTGAAGCGCTGACGTCTGTGTCCGTGGATGGCTACCGGTATGCGGTGGATGGAAACAAATTCCACCGCTTCCTTCCGAGAACGGAACGGATCCACCCGTAGCGCCACTGTAATGATGGCTGCTATTTCATCGATTGCGTTCCGCAGTTGGTTTATTTTTTTCGCTTTCTCGTTGGGCAGTGGGTTAAATTACAAAATGTGCGGCGAAAAAAAAAACTGTGTGGCATCCGTCCTTGATTTCGTTGTGCGGTAATGGTTCGTTCTTTGTTTCGTTTTTTTTACCAAACCCGGGAAACAGACGTTGCTTAACACTTCATTTGCTTTAGTACCCAACGAAACCGGCTCGCCGGTTTAGTGTTTTTGTTTTGTTCACATTTTCTTAAATTATTCTTTTCAATTCAGAAAAAAATAGACGCTAATTAATCATCCATCACGATGCTTTTCGGCGCATTTATCCGGTCCGGTATCAGCATCTTCCGTACCGCTAGATTAGCGAAAGCCGTCGGACAAATTGATTAGCCTCTGTCTCTTCCGTCTCGAGTGTTCGCAGCAGCACCGCCGTCACCAGCGAGCCGCGCCGTGATTAAATGTGGTGTCAGTCTTTGACGCTCGTGCCGGGACTACAGTGAACAAAGACGCTGCTGCGACGGCCGCTCGATGGCTGAGCGGCGTAAAAAGTGGTCACTCGATGCACCACCACAACGTACGGCCGCGATGTCGTAGAAAGCAAGAAGCAACCCGTACGAGGAATTACGCGCCGCGTGCCCGAGTTGTGCGTCTCCCTCTCTCTCTCTCCTCTCTCTGTCGTTCTCTCTCGCTCTACCACACGCTCTCTGTCGGATCTCGTTTTCGTCGCACCCAAAATTGAACCACTTTTCGCGCCTCAAACCCCCCCCCCTCCCCCTCACCCCATCGGGTAGGATAGGAGAACGTGAAAAAAGTGCGAAGTGACATCCTTCATAATCGCCGTTTTGAAGAAGGTCAACCGAAGCGCGCTGCCACGCCCACGGTTGTCTGTCGTTCGACACCGACACCGATTCAATCCTGTGTCTGTACAGGCTATCGGCGGCTTGGTTGCTGAAAATCATCAACATAGGTTGCCCACAGTCGGTGTTGTGGTGCCCACGGGGGGACACTGCCTCCCCACGCCCACCGAAACCACCGCTATGGCCGCCGGAACCGGAACTGCCGCTCGAGTCTCAGTGGGCTGATGCCGGCGAGGGCTACTGGGCCAATCATCACCATCCGCAGGCCACCACCACCACCACCACCACTGACCAATGGGTAAGTGGGACCGGAAACAGGGAGAGGAGGGAGGGGGGGAGGGGTTAGGGCGTTGGAGAAGAAGCCAACCACGGGCCCCCGGATTCCAATTCCGGCGTCGGTATCTCTACAGACCAATAAATAACCATTCGTTGCTTAACAACGAAACACGCTTCACACACACCACTACAAGCGCCACTATCACCAGCAGCAACAACAGCAACACAGTCGCAAAATGTGTTTTAGCAACGCATACAACCTTTTCTTCGGCCCCCAATACTTGCGCACTCCTCACTTTTTGCACTTATGCCTCCGGTGGGAGATTATGGTCATGGTGGCGGCAGGAGAACGACGAACGAAACGGAAACCCCCACCAAGATCAGCAACAGCATCTCCCACACCGGTCGACGGACCCTCGGTGTCCGGTTCAGCAGCGTAAGCCACTTCAATCGTCCGTTAATGTTCGCTTATCAGGCGAACTAACTTCGAAGGCGCAACAGCAAAAACCCATGTTTTGCCATCTTGACGTTCGCTCGGCGGAACTCGGCTCCGCTTCACGGCACGCTCGAAAATTACCTACTTGACATTGACACGCAACATGTACCGGGTTCCGGGTAGGGTGCTGTCGAGCGCCTGTCTTGGAGGGGACCGCCGATCGCAGCGTTACTGTTGAAAGATGCAATCACCTCGGCATCGGCAGGCTCGCTGGCTCTAGTGCCCGAGGGAGTATTGGGTATTTATTTGGTCTTACGCTTGCGTTATCGGCAAGGTTGCCGTTCAAGGGGGCAATACGATGAAAGGGTTGATACAGTTCAAAAGGGTCGGTTTTTGCGGACGGCAACAAGCAACGGCTGGTAAATCTTGGGAACAGTTTCCATTGCACGGAACGAGTGGATAAGCATTATCCTGCTAACTGAATTTGGTATCGATAAACCGTAATTCCCGGGTGATTGTGCTGTTATCGACTTCCGTTTCGGTTCCAGCAGCTGCTTATATCTTTTTCACATAAGTTTAATACTGCCTGAAAAATTTATTAGCAAGTAACATTATTGCTAAACGACTTGAACATATATAACAAAAAACGATTTATACTACATAATATATAGGACTTGTATAAAACTTGAATTGTTATTGATCACGCTTGATATTCACGCTTTTTTCTCAGCTGCAGTGTAACACATTGGTTACCCGCGTCACACTTTTCTTATTTAAACAGTGTCACTTACAGTGACGGTCACCCACTTGCGAATACGAAGGACCGTTTGGATTGAGTTGGGCCTTCTTTTTTAGGTCTGAACTAATGATGATAGGTGGGGAATCATAAGCCCTTCAGGTTGTTGTTGCTGACACCTTGAAAAAACATGCGTGCTCTCACTGACTCTTGAATAGAGTCACTCCATCATAGATAGTGATTGTAGCGTAAATGTTAACCCATTCGTAGTTTTGACCGAGTTGGCACAATTGGGGCTAAGTAGGGTTTCTAACGGTTCCTAACGGTTATTCAAAACATGATTGATTTGATGATGTGAGGCTTTTAGAAACACGGCAAAAGTTTTATGTTTGTTTGTTTTTTCTATCATTGATAGAAAACACGTTTTACCTGCCAAACGTTTACCTGACATTTGTTGAGTTTTTTTTGGAAAAAAAAAACTATTTCTGCAGGTCTTGCAACGATTTGGCTCATTTTGATTGATTCTGCTAACGTTTATGCTGTAGCCAGTCAACTAGATTATTACTTTGTGCAGTCAAATGTCAAAAGTAATTAAGTTAAACCTCAATACACATCAACGACAGTCAATAATTTATTCCAATTTGCCTAGTTGTACATGAAACGAGTTATATATCATGGTGTTTGTGTGTTTTCTAACGAACTTCTCAATGCGTTAAACGCAGGTTTTCTTTGTATTGTTCCATGCGTTTTGTAATGTATTATAATATCGTCTACAGTAGACTTACTAACTTTTGTGATTGACCCCCTTAATACTATATATACAATTGGACACGCAGCACGCAGCCAGCGAAAGGAATGGTTCGACGAAGAGTGCAGGCGAGCACTATCCG
>KB672713.1:4957693-5022951 GCA_000349145.1 Anopheles dirus | reverse complement strand
CGAACGGCAGTCGAACGGAACACACAATACAAAAGTGAACCGCGCATGAACGTTCGACTGCCGTTAGACTACCGCAATAGGGGGGGTAGTTAGGGCACAATTTTTAAGCAGCAACAGCAAAACCCTTTTGAAAAGAGGATGAATAAAAGCGGATTCAGCCCACTTGTACACATTGCCGTAACAGATCCAAAAACGTATATTCTAGTTTATCCTAAAATGCTGCATACACAAACTTTCCGAACTATACACCAAAAATAGAGATTTCATTCACCGAAACTTGCATTCATTTGCAATTCGCTCAATCCATAGCTCCATCGGTGGGGAATAGTGGGAAACTATACGGAGGATGTTGCGTGCACGTGTACCAGTGTACCGGAAGTGATTACAGTAATGTTATTTTTCCACTCGAACAATGCGCTCCAAACATGGGGAACACATTTCGTACACCTCCCTACAGCGGATAATGCAAACGAACCGTCCGGAACTTGCTGGCGAAAATGCGCTTGCAGTGATTGCAATTGTTCTGTTCCGTGGTATCCGAAATGTTCTGTTTCATGGAAAGCAATGTAGCGAACTTTTCGATTCCTGTCGAAAACCGAACACCGGCACGGAGCGCCGGTTAGTCAATGTTCCGATGATGCGCTGCTCGAGCAACCGAGTGTTGGCAGTCGGTCCCACAGGAGCGTCAAACTTTTGTGAATAAATTATCCGGTGTAAGTAAAACTTTGCTTCCAAAAACCACTACACCTGCTAGAAAGCTCAGTCCATGTGCGCCAAACTAGTCGACATCCTGCCGGTACTGGGGTTCCGTGTGAGCGTGCTTATTGCACTCGAAGGTCCACCTTCGAACGGACACTGAAGATGTTGTCATTATTGAAATGGATGCCTCAGGGAAGGAATGTTACGTTTCGTGGAATTGGGGATGGCACGAGCAAACCACCTTCCAGGAACCGAACCCATCGTAATGACCCAATGCGATTGTCCCACTAACAGGTCTCTTCTTCTTCTCCGTCTGCCCTTTCAGTGCTATCCGACGAAGTCACAGCCACCAGCACACCAGCAGCAGCAGCAGCCGACACAGCCACAGCAGCCGAAGCAGCCGCCGGTAGCCCCGACCCCGGTGGTGACGCCGGCGACGCCGGCGACGCCCGCCTACCGCACCGACTATGAGCTGTCCGGGTCGTACGTGTCGCTCGAGTGTCCCTCGCCGCCGGGACCGCCCGCGTGCGGGCCCGACGGCCGCCGGGGCGACCCGCAGGCGCGCCTCGCCAACTACCTGCGCACGCTGTACACGGAACTAGCGGCGAAGGAGCCGGTGCTGCCGAGCTGGGTGCACCCGGTCGCGCCCGGCGTGCTCTGCCCGGCCCGGCTCGAGCCCGAGCTGCGCCTGCACATCCACTCGCACGGGCTGAACGAAGCGATCGGCGTCGACCAGATCCTCACGCCCGTCCAGACCAAGGACGGCCCGTTCCTGGAGGCGCCGCGGCGCGTCCTCATCGAGTGTCCGCCGTGGGTGACGCGCGGCGCGCTCGCCCTGCGCATCCTGCACGGCTGGAGCCGGGAGGCGCCGTGGCCACCGCGCGGCCAGCCGGTCGCGCTCGCGCTCTTCCTGCCGCTGGCCGAGCTGCGCGGCACGATCGCGAACTACGTCGGCAAGGAGCTGCTGCCGCGCGGGCCGCCCAACCCGTTCGCCAGCGGGTTCGGCGGGTTCAGCGCGGCCTGGAGCTCGCTGGAGGCGCTCAAGGGCAAGCTGCTGATCGTGCTCGACGGGTACGACGTGCAGTGCAAGGCGCGCAAGAGCCGCTCGATGCCGAAGGACGTGGTCGACCTGCTCGAGGGCCGCCTGTTCCCGGAGGCGCGCGTCGTCCTGATCAGCGTGACGGCGTCCTGCGCCGAGCTGCTGCCGCTTATGCAGCGCCACATCACGTTCGAGGGGCTGGTCTGGGGCCGGTCGGTGTCGCTGCTGGGCGGCGGCCAGTGGGGCGCCCCGACCCGGCTCCTCGACGCCGTGCAGTCCTGCCGGCAGCTGCGCAACATCGCCCGCACCACGCTCGGCTGCCTGGCGGTCGCCGCCATCTACGCGTCGTCCGGCGGCGAGCTGCCGACCGACGAGCTGGACGTGATCGCGTCCGTGTTCAACTGCGTCGCGGCCAACTCGTCCCACACGCAGCTCACCGAGCTGGGCCGGCTGGCGCTGTTCTGCCTGAAGACGAAGCGCTCCACGGTGACGGCGGCCGAGCTGAAGATGTACTGCTCCGCGCCGGAGACGAACATCGCCGGCTGCCTGGACCGGGCGCAGCTGTTCGGGCGCACGGCGAAGCGCAAGTCCGACCACTACTACACGATCATCTGCCCCGGGCTGGCCGAGTTCCTGGCCGCGAACTACATCGTGTCGCTCGCGAACCGGCCCGGCCTGCTGGCGGCGGAGATCGCCGGCCTGGCCGTGGGCGACGAGGTCGAGCCGGAGATCCTGAAGGTGCTCAACTTCTCGATGGCGCTGCTCGGGGCGCGGGCCCATCTGCTGCTGTCCCGGCTCACGCCGCTCTGGCTCAGCCCGCAGACGATCTTCGCGCTGGCGCTGGCCGGCGGCGAGACGGAGGCGAACCTGACCGCGCTGTGCGAGATGCTCGGCATCTCCAAGTCCCCGCCGGTGCCACCGCTCGAGGCGAAACCGATCTGGGTGTCGATCAAGTCGACGCTGGCGGAGCTGCAGGGCTGGGGGCTGGCGTTCAAGAGCCCGACCTGCACGCTCAAGAACCTGGAGCTGGTGTACCAGATGGAGAAGAACCTGCTGCTGGAGTCGCGCAACGTGATGGACATCTTCCTCGATGCGCTCTCCAAGAACGAGAGCGTCACGACGCTCCGCATCAGCTCGCTGATCGAGAACGAGGTGCGCGACTCGGACATCAACTATCTCGCGAGCTGCATCTCGAAGGCCCTGCTGAAGCCGCGCCTCGAGAGCTTCGAGCTGATCCTGACGCTGCTGGAGGAGGACCCGCCCATCCTGAAGCTGCAGTCGGTCGTGACGGCGCTCTGCCGCACGATCCCCCGCCAGCCGAAGCTGAGCAACCTGTCGCTCGATCTCGGCCTCTGCACCTCGCAGCTGGTGCAGATCTGTGCCACGCTCGAGAAGTGCCCGCACGTCACGCGCCTCTCCCTGCCCCACCTGCGCTGCGAGCGGGGCGCGGTGGGCGCGCTGGCGGCCCTGCTCACCGTGCGCCCGCTGTCCTACCTGGGGCTGCCGTCGAGCTGGGGCGCCCGGGACGATCCGCCCTCGTCGAGCGGCGTCAGCATGGGCTCGGGCTCGGGCAGCAGTAGCGGCAACTCGGGCCTCATCAAGCAGTCCTCGCTGACGGGGGCGCCGTCGCCCCGGTCCTACCCGGCCGGCATCTTCTCGTCGCTGCCGCGCGGCGTGCTCAGCTCCACCGCCAACATGGGCCGGTCGGCGACCCTACCGCGGCAGCCGATGGACGGCCCGCCGGACAAGCGCAGCACGGACTCGGTCATCTCGCGCACCTGGTACCCGACGCCGGCCTGCGACGGCGGTCCGCACAACTCCGGTACGCTGCACGAGCTGCTGCTGGCCGCCCGCGACACCTACTCCCGGCTGCACGGGCTGGACCTGAGCAAGGCGCAGCTGTCGCTGGAGGACTCGATGTGTCTCGGCGAGACGGTGCGCGTGTCGACCACGCTGCACTCGATCAAGCTCGAGGGGGCGTCGCGGCTGAGCGAGATCCTGCCGACCGTGCTCGGCGCCAGCGAGTCACCCTGCCTGCAGATGATGAGCCTCGGGTCGCCCCGGATCGCGCTGGAGGACGCCGCCGTCGGGATGTCCGCACGTGCCTTGGGCAGCTGCATCACGCTGCGCCTGCTCAGCCTGGACGGCTGGAGCTTCAGGATAGAGAACGTCGGCACGCTGGCCTCGGTGCGGGGCTTCCTGTCGCTGACGTCGGTCCGCGAGCTCGGGCTCAACAACTGTCGGCTCAACATGTCCATGTTCAAGAGCGACGTGCCCGTACAGTCCGGTGCGTACGAGTGTCGCTCCGTCGTCAACCTGAAGCTGGCCGGTGCGCAGGTAAGCGCTGGGTTGTGCCCATTTGCGGCCGTCGCACCGTTGCTCACTTTCTTCCCTCCATTCCCCACGCTCTTCCGTAGATCATCTTCTCCGATCATCTCTCGATGAAGGGCCCGCACATGCTGCCGTATCTGGTGGGGTTCGTGAATCTGCGCGAGCTGGACCTTTCGGCACCGTCGAGGACGGGCTTCGGTAGCACGACCACAACGCCGCTCATCCTATCCGATAAGGACATCGTAGGTTTCTTCAACACGCTCAACAATCACTTCAGGTGAGCCGTTGCACTGGACCTAATTTTTCATTTCATTGCACATTCTTTTAATGCTATATATTTCCGTACACCACTTTCGTCTATTTGTGTTTCCATACAATGTTTCGCATTACAACACGACCAGGTTGGGTCTTTTGGGTTGGCATACTTTTCTAATAAAAGCAAACAGACTTCAGTCTAATGGTCGCGAAGAATCACACCATGGAATACCAACAATGTTTTCTACAATGTATTGTTCATTCCCTTCGGTCGTGCAGCTTACTTACTTATTTGTACCTATTTGTACTTATTTGGTCATTTGGGTGGCCTTTCTCTACAATTCTTAAGCTTAAACTATGTTGTCAGCTTCGAACACTTTAAAGGTCTCTCTGCTCTATTTATACCCTTTCAGAATTTATATTTTTCCTTACTTCTCCGTATTCTGTGATCTTTTCCCTTATTCACGACATGGATGGGGGAATTTCGGATTTTATAACTTTTCCAAACATCTTTTTTTTTTGTTATTGTCCAAATCGAGACTACCCAGAATAGAAAACACACTTATGATGTTTTTTTGTCATGTTTATTGAAAATTTATTTCCGCTTCTAGCTTTTCAAATGCCATTCGATGATTGAGTAAATGTGAA
The DNA here is from genome assembly GCA_000349145.1 of Anopheles dirus. NCBI lineage: Eukaryota > Metazoa > Arthropoda > Insecta > Diptera > Culicidae > Anopheles > Anopheles dirus. The sequence continues at coordinate 5,017,979 of KB672713.1, read as the reverse complement.
CGAAAAAACAAAATTACGTTTTACTTGTATGTTTTAAAATGCGTATCAAAATAGCACGTATTTAGGAACATTATAAAGAGAATACAATTTTCCAAATGTTTTTACTAAAATTTTACAAGCACTACTCAAGTTAACTGGCTGCCCAGCTATCTAGTTAATGCACTTTCGGCTAAATGACAACTGATAGCTATCACATTGACTGAGTGATATTAAATCAAGTATGGGCAGGCCTAGTCCAAGTTGTTGGATCAACGAACAAGAAGACCCATTATGGCCGAAGAAAGACGGAAAGAAAAAATGATAAAGCCAAAATTTTACGTATACTTCACCCGAACATTAAATGGTGAACAAAAAACATCAATTCCATACTTTCTGAAACATTTCAGAATCTAAAATCGTTCTAATCACAAAAGTAGATGAAGAATTGCTGTAAAAGAACAGAACGTTATCTGCATTACGTTTGGATGCGAATTTTGAGGTTATTTATGATAAAAGTGCATTCTTAAATATAGAGATTTTTTTGTAAAGCTCATGTACTTGCAAACACTTGTTGATTGCATGTGTTTGTACCATCACTAACAGACTTTTGAGCACATTGAACTTTGACACTCTTTCGATCCTATGCTTTAATCTTTCAAAGTCACACAGATTCATAACCATAATCAACTGGACAAGACAACAAACAAAGATACTGCTTTCGAAAAAGTTCTCCCAACCCACATGCATAGTTTTCCATCTGCTCCGTTTTTTCAACGGTTTATTTGATTATTAGTACATTTTTTTACTATTTTTCTCTGTTTAAAACTAGTTCAGCGTGTGTTTTTGTTTTCACTTTCTAAATTTGGCTCTTCATTTCGATAATGTAGGTAAAGTGTAAATAGATATCATGATTAACACTTCCAAGGTAGATGGCAAAATATGTTGCGGGGTCTTTTCGCGACATCGAAGTGTCTCTCGACAGCTGGTAGCGCCATGCGCTGTTTTTGACCCGGAACTTGCTGCTATCTCATGTGCGCTGCAAGATATTGCTTCCAGGCAACCGCTTGAAGATATTGCTGCATTTTTACGAACAGTCCCAGTGCCGTTGAAGCCATAAAGTCTCGGCCAGTCGAAGACTCGAACTACTATTATCGACATATAAAAGTATTGTTGGGTTCTCTTTCTACTACTATACTACTATATTCTATACTATATTCCTGAAAGAGGATTCTATGCTACCAAGACACTTTTGCAAGCGGCAAGTGGCAGCAGTACTGGAAAGAAGCCGATCTCGGTCGACTTTGCTAGTCCATACTGCCAAAGGTTCATCTGTACCCATTGTTCAGAGGCCTAAAGGTTGGATGCTCTTCCATCAGAACAATGACTAGAATTATTTCAAACCATGATGGGTTGAACGCTCATCTCCAACGCTTCGGACTGTCCCTTTGGCGTAGGGTATCATGACATTGATCACTTGTTGTGGTCATTGTAAACATTCGAAGACGCTCGGACCCAGCTCGTCTCATCCGTAAAGTCCCAAAAAAGAACACCATTCATCCCAGTCCGGCACCTTTAAGCCCTATCAGACGTGGATTACTTGAGAATAATACATCATTCTATTGAAACTCACAACATTTCCATTTCCATATAAAAGTTTATGCACGTATGTGTGAATATAATGAATTAATAGGGCGAATATAAATAATTAGGACTCAGTCTTTACAGTCCCACCGACGCCGTTACTAATACGCTGCCCGGTTACTGGAAATTTGAACTATTGTAAAATGCTATCATCGGTTACAGTTCCCAGAAAGGCACTGTCCACTACAGCGCCACACACTTCCGGGCCATTCCCGAATGTTTGAGCTTTGTTCTTGTCTTCAATCAGTCGAAAGTAAATAAATTATTACACCGGACCAGACCACGCCGCCGAACAGCAAAACGCCATCCGATGCCTGCATAATTAACGACCCGTCCCTTTCCGTCCCGCCCCCTTGCAGCCATCTCAACACGCTGAAAATGTGCAACTGGATCATCCACCTGGACGAGGCGGTCCGGACGCTCAAGTCCGTCGCGAAGCTGCTCAAGTCCAGCCCGCTCAGCCACGTCAAGCTCGACAGCGTCGTCGTGATGGATCGGCCGAAGAAGCAGCGGATCGAACCGCAGTTCCTGCACGCCTTCCTCGCCAACCTGCCGCTGCTGCGATGGCTCGGCGTCACGCTGCACGGGTTAACCGAGGACCAGATAACGACGCTCGGCAACTACTGCGGCGACATGCGCGGGATGGAGATCGACGTGAGGTAAGGCGGGCGTTCGCTCGGGATGGCATGTGACAGTGGGTTTCTTCTTCTTTTTCCTTGGGGGGGGGGGGAACCATGTAATCCGAGTGTCCCGAGAAGAATGTCTTTAGAATGCCGGGGAAGAATGGATAAGACCGGGCAAAGAACTCATATGTCAGCGGCAGATAATAACCTTCACCGTATCTGTTTGACATTCGAGACCCACTCGTTTGGCACTAAGCACCCTCTTAGTGTGCCATGCGTTTTCCGATATCGTACATTGCCATGAACGCGCGCGTGTGTGTGTGTGTGTGTGCCCCGTAAAAGTAGCGCTTTATCTCGCACGCCTCCCGGACATTCCAGAAGTGGAAGCAGAAGTGGAAGCAGCCAAAGAGAGAACGACTACACAGCTCTTTACACTCGGTTGACATGCTTTGCATTCGGTAATAAATGTTTTCATCGCTGCATGCGGCCACACGAGTGGAGTCCTTCACGAAATGAGGCCAACAGGAAGCGAGAAGGTGGGGGAAAAAACTCGGTCTCTCGGGGCCGAAACTTGCGTCTCCACTTTCTTCGACATCCAACTTTCTGCAAACGGCCGTTTTTTTTTGCACCACTACTACTATCTCGGGGCACAATCGCACCAAAGTTTCGATTTCTTGCCACGGTTTTCAATTTCAACGTCCGGTTCACTCTTCTCGTTGCAGGTTATCCGACTCGACGATCGAGAACGCGCGCCTGATGACGGGCAGCCTCGGCATGGACGGCAAGTTTGACATCCGCGTCTCCACGTTCGGCACCACGAACAGCATACTGATTCACATCGAGAAAACTTCGACGAAAAGTTTATCCCGTAAATAATAACCGAAACCGGATTTATGGACCGGCCCGGGCCCGGTCGCCCGGCGCAGTGTTCTCCGACGGCGGAATCAATACGTGACGTGGCAGGGCGCGCGGGATTTACGGGCAGGATTAACGCGGTGGATTGATAGCGCGAACGAATGGCCGGGTTGCAGGTCACACGGACCCGGGGCCCGGCTTACGTAAGTAAATCTCTGCCGCTGGACCGACGCGTCCCGAAGTGGTGTGCACGCTGGCCGGATGAGAGGCAAATGTTGCGAACAACCCGTGAAGGATGCTTCCGTTTTCCCAGCTGGAAATGTTTATATATCCTTTGCTCTGCTTAGCTCTCACTCTCTCTCTCACTCTCTCTCTCTCTGTCTCTGTATCTGTCTCTTTCTAATCATCTTGTTGTTAATAGTCACACTTCCTTCCACACAGGGATGTGTTGTTCTGTGCTCCAGTGTGTGTGTGTGTGTTTGTGTTATTGCAGGGTGGTAAAAGCTTATCACACCACACCGCGTTCTGTTCCGTACGGTTTACAATTGTGCGTTCCACCTAAGCGGAGGGCTCCGGAGTTCCATTGCATCGCACTGATTAGAGAGAAATCCAGCGTTGGTACCGCAAACAAGCAGACAAGCAACAAAACCCGACAACAAATCCGGTGATTAAATATTTCCGGGATAGCTCACCTTCGAGCAGAGCTCGATTGTGGTTGAGAGAGGGGGCAACGATGTTCAGGTTCCGTTTGAACCATACTGTCCCCAGCAATGCAATGTCGGTGTGTTTGTCTAGTCTTGCAGGGACTTCGGAGTTGTTGGCAGAGTCGGCTAGGGGAATGCCCGATTGAATGCTCAAGACAGTGGTAAATACTGTAACTGGCAGTCGGTTCCACCCGATCGATGCAAACAGCAATCAGGTTTCTTGTTTAATTTGCGCTGATCTGGAAACTCCGCCAATGGAAGCGTGAAATGGTTTCACATTTTCACTGACATTTACAGCCTTCTCGTCATGTTCGTCATTGGAAATGTAAATTGATGTTAGTAAATTCAGCTGTTAAATTCAAACATCTTGTTGCACAATTTAAAAAAAGGGTTTGTAATGAATTATTACATGAAACTCGACGACATTTTTAAAAGTTTGTTACATTTATTATGATTCCTACGAGATAAAACAGCCCTAAAGCTTATTAACAATGCTCATTACGATTGTACGATCGTAGAATCGTAAAAGCTTCGTAATAAACCTTCTGCCTTAAAGCTTCTTGGCATGTTTTCGAATAGAGATAGAGCTGCAAGAGGGATCGCGCTAGTGTCTATATTGTCTATATTGTATTGAAGTATATTTTAAACAATAGAATCGGTTAAAGAATGTGAAGAATTTAGACATTTGGAAGTTACCTTTCGCGAAGTGTCCCCAAAACTTGCTTAATGGCGGTTCCTTTTTTTGATTTGAGTGATGTTATGGTTCTGATAAGGTGCGTGAACCGTTAAATGTGTTAAAATGTTATGTAAATTCACTACCGGAGGGTAAAAATGATTGAAAAGTAAACTACGTTTAATTAAGCTACTCGCCAAGAGATGGCGCCACGCGAATGAAAGCAGCAGCGAAAGTTGTTTCCAATGGCTGCTACGATTTATGTGAAATATAGCTCCTTTTTCTTGGAACCGTCCGCAACAATCCACATTTGAAGCAAGCATGGTACGAATGTCGCTCAAAGCAAAATAGCTTAAAATTTAGCTCAAAAAAGATATCCCCGCATAAACTCGGCGTAACCTCATTATTATTTAGTGATATTAGCGCCCAACTGGGGGGAAAAAAAATCAAGCACCATTAGGATTATAATGCTCTTTATCTAAACCTGAACCTGAACGAAACCGGGAAAGTTTTACGATCGTTACATAAAAGTTGCTTTATCCTTAAATTGCAAGTTTCAATCCGGTATTCGCACCTGAAAAATAAAATAAAATATAATAAGCAAATGGCAAGTATTTGGCTGCTGCGAAATAAGCGCAACAGAATCACAAACCCACTTAAAATTTCCATAATTTCGAGCTGTCGCTTCGCTTTTTACGTTCCCACAGGAGAAAAAACACTCATTTACCTTTCTGAAGCGATATTTTATTTTTTAGTTTCTTTACGAGGCGTTAAAAGAGCTCGTCACTACTTCAAACAGTGTGAAAGTATAAAAAATGCTGGGTTTTATTGAAAAATCACCCCACAAAGTTGCAATGTGGGTGATGTTTTTTTAATGATTTTTCCCCGTTTTGATATGATCAACAATGCAATATAAAGGCCGGTGAATATTAAAATGTAGTGAAAGCAATACCCGCAAACGAAACGCCGACGAACCGCACCGGAGCAGAATGCACACCGTAATCACACATTGGGCACACACACACACATACATGCACCCACACAAGCACGCCCTTTGCACCCTTTTTAAATCGATCATTATCAATCTTCTCTCTTTCTACGAATGGAAAATTAAAAAGCTGGCCATCTAGGGGGTAGCAAAAAATGTGAACAGCAAGCAAACGCAACAAAAAAACTCGTCATTATCGTCGTTTTTGCACCCCACCGACGAGATGCGCAGCAGCACCCTCGCACGCTCTCCACTACGGTTTCTTCGCCTTCGAGCTTCGACCGAAAACGAGGTTCCCTTCCTAGCACCTAGGATCTAGGTTCGTTTTGTGCGGAACAATACGGAACAGGAGAAGTAGAGGAAATAGTAACGCCCAGCTGGCTACAGACACACACCCACACCGGGCGGCGTTGTTGACACACGATAAATGTACCAAAAACACACAGACGCACTAGCATATGCGACAAAACCCCGTAGAAAGAAGACAATATTGACCATAATGAATGTTGAGAGCAAAAATGAATATGAAATATTCGTTTGATTTTTTATTAATATATTATATATACACACACGCACGTATAGAAAAGCCGGGAAAATTAAATACAAAAAAAAAACAAAACAAAAAGTGTATCCGGTGACGAGATCCGGCAGTAGCACTAAGCGTGACGTGGGGGATGTATGTGTGGCTTGTTGCTGTTTTTTAAACTTAAAAATCCCCCTCCACTCATCCTTGACATCCTTCTCGAATGTATGTACCCCAACCCACTTCCCACCCGCGCCGAAGTTTGCTGGAGGAGGAGAAGCAGAGTGCAACAAACAAAGGGGGGAGTAACACACGGTTTTAACGTTAGATAGGCTTGAATCGATAGGAAAATTGTGAAAATGGATGAAGGAGATCGCTTTTGGTGTTTCTCTGTCCTGATCCTCCTTCGCCTCACTGTGCAAGTGAATTAGAAAGAGAGAGAGAGAGAGAGAGAGAGAGAGAGAGAAAGATAGAGAGTACGAGAATGAGAGACAGAGGAAGCGAGCACGCGAATGTAAAGCAAGGACACCGCGAAAAGATGCGCGAAAAGATTAGTAGGCGTTGATGTTTATCCAGTGACCGGAACGGAAGAGGGAAACGGGATCATTTAGTGTGGAAGCAAGTGAGCGGGGTTCGTACAGTGAAATGCATCGTTGTTGTATGTTGTAAGAAAGCCGATCGTATTTTAAGACACAACGTAGAAAGTATTCTAAAACCGCAAGCCGACTGGCACCGGAAGCAGATGCGCCGTTGGGCGAGACGTAGCCAACTACATTTGTACAGAGCATGTGACCGTATTTATTGCTTTACTGCTACGTTGTTGTGTGCGTGCGTGTGTCTTCGTGGTGGTTTGGAGTATTTATTCGGTTAGTTAGCGCCGCCACACTTCCGGTTCGGGGAGGGTTCTCTCTATGTATGTATACACGACAGATGAGTCTATAATTTTTGTACACCGCACCGGACGATCCCGAGCCAGAGGCTAATGAGTGGCGCAGAAGCGCAAGCGGAAATCGTTGCACACTATTGTCTATTTAAAAGATGAAAAAAGAAACACAGCCGCGAAGTACTATTTTATTTGCGCGTGAGATATATCCTTTAAGACGTTATTTATATTACACTTATTTTTAGTGCACCCTCTCTCTTTCTCTCGCTCTCTCTCACTCTCTCTCTCTCTCTCTTTGACTCGAATAAACAGATGGGAGACACGAACAAACAAACAAAGAAACAAACAAAAAGCCGGCATGGTGTTTGCATATCTTGAACGGCGCGCCGCGAGGGCGCGGGCGTACTCCTAAATGCAGCGTTATTGTAATGTGTATAACTTTTGTCTAACGTGGCGCGTAACATACGATAAGGTTTAACATGTACCGGGCGAAAAGGCGAACGAAATAGGGTATGAAACAGAGATTGCTGAAAAGCGGATGAAACCTTTGGTCGTTGCGGTCAGGGAAGCATAGAGGCGCACGGTAGGACAGAAACTGTCCGTGTGGATCGCTGTGGCCGCCTGACGGCCTGTGGATGTGTTCTAGCATAAATTGATGATCGGTGTCGCGGCGGAAAGCTAGCAGTTGAAAGAGAATAAAACAACAACATCAACAACAACAAAACCCCCTATTGAAGCAACCAATACTGTCAATGTGATTCACTATAAACGCATTTAAGACTTGCCCTCTGCACTGGCAGCGAGGCAGTGTATCTAAGTGTTTTAAACTTACTAACGGAACGGACTCACCCTCTCACATAATACGCACACACACACAAAAACAGGATGGAAAGCATGTCCCGGCAGTGGCGTGATAGTTGGTAGCTTGAAGCAACGTATACATTGCACCAACCATCCATTCGGACATCTTAAATGGGAACGATTTTTCCGATGTGGAACGTGTTCTTCGTCATAAGATCTCCCTTCAACGCGTTCAAGTGATGCAGACGCAAAAAAAAAAGAGATTAAAATTGGTCCCCTATCAGCGAAACAGACAGTCTTGTTTGATCCTTATATTCTATATAAGGATCTTATATTCTATATCTTATAATTCATAATATTTACTTTGAATACTTTGAACTTGAGACAAAACTTTAGAACTTTGTGCTAGAAACGATTCAGTCAACCAAAGTCTTATGTTGCGGGTATTCAATAATATTACAAGCTACTTTCGTTCATTTCAGTTTAATTTGCATGGCGCATTTCTACGGCTAGCAAGTCGAATATGCAACAACACAACATGCAAAGCACGAGTGTTGGGAAGTGTAAAGTATACAAAAACATAATCGAAGAATGAACAGAGAAACCGAGCTACTTTCCATTTGTCTAGGGAATTACGAACTTTTGGCACGCAATAACGGTGGGTTCACACGAGTCGAACTCTGCTTGAATTTGTACGATCTGCGAACCTTTTTTGTCAATGTATTAGTGAGTCGAGCTATGTTCGCCGAGTCTGTTTCAAGCAAAAAAGGTTATCCAGTAATAGTGTGCGTGAAGTTCGTCATCAAAAGTTCGACTCGTGTGAACCCACCTAATGATATTCAATGATTCGATCATGTTTGCTGTGCCTGCATCGCTGAAAGGTTTTGTAAAAAGATCTGATTTGATGTCTGAAAATGATGAAATTGTTGTGACAAGGTGATGCAACACTATAACGTAAATAAAGCTGCTCCTACGGATACCCAAAAAACAAATGCAAAACTGTTGCTGTAAGAGAGATTTTAAAGTGAAAACTTGAAAGTGAAGAACCACAACGTTCAAGCAGCAGAAAGGGTGAGCGGTAACGGGAAAACAACTAAATTGAAACACACCAAGTGGAGAACGTTGCAGCGAGTGTGGCGCGCTGGTCAGGCGAATGTGCAAACGTTGAGCGAAGTTTGCTAACGAACAACCATCAAGAAAAACTATCATGTGTGTATGTGTGAGGGAGAGAATCTAGTTGGAATTTAGGAACGATGTTGGGAAAGAAAATGAGAAACCAACCAAACAAAAAACAAACGAAAACATCATCAGAAATAAAATTGTAATGTTACCAGAGTGTCGTTCTTTCTTTTTCTGTAGCTAGCTTTGATGGTTCTCTCGAACGCTGCGTTGCTATGGTGATTTTTTGTTCAACTTAAATGCAGCTTTATTAGTCCACCACGGTCCGTTCACGGTGTACTTGGAAGCGCCACAACTCACCTCACACAATCCGCCGGAACACGTCCAAATTTTCCTGATCGAGAAACAGCAGATTGAACACGTCGTTGTAAAAGTCCGGATAGTACTCGCAGGCCCGCTTGCAGTCGGGCGTGAAGTTAACCTCCAGCAGCTTCGGCTGTACCCGGGTGCCGGCCTCCGTCCACTCGAGCATGAGATCGACCGCGTACAGACCACGCGACTGACTGCACGCACCGATGCCGCACGGCGGACCGACCTTCGTGGCGCCCTGCAGCATCTCCTTCAGCATCTCGCAGATGTCCGCCTCGATTGCGTCCCAGGCGTGCTTCGGGTACTGTTCACGCCAGCACTGCACAAACTCGTCGCACTTCATGTGCCGCAGCTGGTACTGGCCGTAGTTCATGACGGTGAAGTGTTTCTCGTAGTCGTCGAAGTCATCCATCTGGAAGGGTTTGTTGGCGAAGCGGAGGAAAAAGTTCGTGTACACGTACGCGCACAGCTCGTCGACGCCCTTCAGCAGCAGCACGTAGCGCACGTCGAACTTGACGCTCGCCTCCAGTTCCGCCCGCTCGAACAGCACCGGATGCTCGATGTACTTTTGCGCGATCTTCGGTCCCGTCTGCTGCAGGCGCATTATCTGCGTGAGGCTGTCCGTGATGTGCGTGTCGAGCGTGCGGGCCAGGTTCCACGGTTTCACGATCCAGTGGTTGTCCATACCGCGCTGGGCCCGGTTCTGGTAGTAGCTCACGAACGGGACCAGCTCCGTCTTGAGATTGTACGTAACCGGAAGCCAGCGGGGGTTGGGCGCTAGCGAGCCCGGCTCATCATTCTCACCGGCCGCCGGCACTTCCTTCGCCATCCTGCGGCACACCACGCTCAGCAGGTCCTTGATCGTCATCACGTTCTCGAACGGGAACTGGTTCACGAACTGGTTGGGATTGTTTTCACTCAGCTCACGGAACCCCTTGAAATGGCTGGTCATCCACAGAATGTCCGCCTCGGCAGGATCGGTCACGATTTCGTACGCCGCATCGGTGAGGTACTGGTTGACGAGCTCGTACTGCGAGTACACCCTCAGCGGGCGGTTCCCGTCGATCAACGGTGGCGGGACGTCCGGATCGGGCAGCGATTCTTCAACGTGACCCGCCAAAAAGTATTCTTTGGGCGGCTCCGATAGGCCGAAATTTTCCCTCACGAACGAATCATATCGCCACGGAAGCAGCAACGCATCGCGTTCCCGCGAACCGACCGGTACGTTTTCGACGAAGTCACGATACAGATTGTCTCCCTCGTCGATGTCTTCGGTCGGGAAGAGCAGGCTGTACGTCACTCCTTCCGGGATGTGCATGAACGGTACGACGCGACAGTTCGGACTGTCTCCGTGCAGAATCGCGCTGCCCACCTCATCCATCACGTACCAAATCGGCATCCGATTCTCCACCGACAGCCCGTCCACGTTCAGCGAATACATATTGCACCAGCGCCACATGTCCTGCAGGATACGCGGTATGTACGCGTTCGGAGGTACATCGTCGTCCTGTTGCAAACCCATCATCACTGCCAACCGGCTCACCAGCTCCGGATGGGCGTTCAGCAGCTGGCGCGCATTGTCCGTGCGAAACGTCCAGGCGTGATCGATCAGGTAGATCTCCGTCGGGTCACTTGCCTTTAGACCGCTCTCCTTCGATACCTGCAGCGTCCAGACGGGATCTTCGGCCGCACGCGGCTCGTCATCGTAGTCCACGGCGAGCAGAGAGAACGAAAGCCCGGCATCGAACACCTGATCGGACAGTTTGCGGTACAGCTCCGGCCAGAAGTAGTCTGGCACGCCGGACGACTGCAGTTGCGGCTTGTGGGCTGCTACGAACGTTTCGTAATCCATGACGGAACGACAATTTTCCCGCAACGGCTACCAATTTCTTCACACCGGTCTTTATTTTTCTCTACGATTTTGCACAACCAAAAAATCCGGCCAACAACGTGCCTTTGAACGACGCAAGCAAATGTAAACAAACCGGTGGTTATTTTGACAGTTCACCGGATCGTTCAAGGTTGCTAGAGGTGTGATAAACACGCACGATTCCAGTGGTCGACAACGCAGTAGTTTTTATAATCGAATCATTTTCATCACATGGAGAATTTTCATTCCCACATTTTAGGGCATAATTATTTAGGAAATACTTACACACATTTAAATGAGAAATATAGCTTCACGTTTATATTAGTTCTGCTATTCTTTTTCAGGAGAAGTTGATTCTTTAGGTATTGTGCATCGAATTAGTTGGAATTTGTATCCCTCGTTTCCAAACTTCTCTAGGTTTATGGTTTGGTTTTGTTAGATCAGTTAATTAAGAAAACAATTAATAGAAACATAAAAATTAGTTTAAACTCGGACGAAAGAACTAAGCAAAACTGAACTCTTTAAAATAACTCTTTTATCATAAAAACTTAACTTGAGACCGGTGGAAACGATAGAGTATAGGATTAATACCAAACTAATCACACATTTGAAATAGTCAGCGAAGTGATCACATGATCTCGGAAAATGAATTTGAGTTTGAACGTGATCTGCACCCGAAATAGAAAACAATCCGCTCGTAGAAAAAGATTTCACTGTGGCGATAAAGTTTGCGCAGGGTTTAACCAACATAAGGGAAACGATGGGCAGTTTCAATAACGTTTAGTTTGAACATATTAACGTCGTTTGATATACAAAATTAAATTTTCCATTGATGGTTTCAACGTATAACTTAAATAAAATACTAAGTTTTAAAGAGGCATCACGCACGATTTAATTAATATTTGACAAAAGAAACTCTTAAAACCAGTAGCAATGCATGAAAAAAAACAACTCATTACACGAATGTGGCTAGATTTCTCAACCGTTCGGATCGCACTCGCACTCGCAATGAATACAATTGCCTCGCCAATTTGCGCTACGACAGAGAATAACTTAGCACGATCTACTTAATTTATTGGCTCGATTAATAAATACGCGTTGTTACAGATTAACAATAACGATTCACTACGCATACAATGTAAGGGATAAATAAATAAGTTAATAAATAATGCTAAACGTAACATTAACGGTCGTAAAACCTCCTCCCCGGTGCCACACGCTGGCGGGGTGTTCTATAAATACTGGCGATAATTTTTCATTGGAAAGAAATGTTGGCATTACAAACTAACGAAAAACACGCAAACAAATACGAGAAATATCCTGGCACTTTGCACTAGATTCACAATAACAGTACGCGATGTGACTTACGAAAACCAAAAGCTCGCTTAACATGACACGTAAATGAACAACGCACGCACGAGGCGGAATTGATTTTAGGCGCGCAAAGATGTAGAAGTAGAAGCTGTAATAGTGAAACAAATGCTGACTTCCTTTCTTATTTATCATTTAACGACTGGCAACACGATATTCTATTACACAATGTACGCATACGCTAGATAGTTTGCCGTTCCGAAGTTGATTTTGTTTAGCTTTTGACTACTACGTTTTTAGTTGTTTTTTTTTTTGTGTTTGTTTTGGTTTGATCATAGATGATCATGTGCATGCAATCAATTCGTTCGATTTCCACTAAAATGATGACTAATGTGAGTATTTATGCATTCTTTCTTTGTTTTCAGGTACACCGGTAGCTAAGAGAATGTGTTTATCAATTTCGATGAACGAATTTGAATGATCGTCTTTGAACGGGCATTCGTTCTGATCACTTGTCCTCTTCGTTTCTAGTTTTGTTTGTCTTTTACACCGTACTAATGTTCTCTTTCCCTACACAGAACACTTGCACACACCACAATTTGGGGTGTAGTTCCAGTTTGCTGTCAATGGGTTTTAAAATCAAATAAATTACAGTTCACTTATTACTTACCATTGGAATAATGAGTATTACATACGTCTGAGTATCGTGCCAGAAGGATTATGTGTCTTTTCTTCCACGCGTGAACGTCCGCCACATCGATCCTCCATTCCTAGGGAGTGTTTGTTGCGTCCGCTCTGTTTTGGCCGCACGAGTCCTATCGTACCATGTGGATGCGCTTCGCATGCAGCACCAGATAGCGTTTCTGCTTCGTGCTGAAGCCACACAGCGGACACTGGTACGGTTCCGTCGTTACGTGCGTCAGCTTGTGCTTCTGCAGACACTCGTTCGTGTTGAACTTTTTCTCGCACTGGTTGCAGGAGAAGTTTCGCTCGTCCAAATGGACCAGCTCGTGGCTGACGAGGTGATTCCGGAAGCGGAACTTTTTGTCACAAAACCGACAGCTGAACTGCAGCTTATCGTCGTGCACGCGCATGTGGTTGTACAGTGCGACGTTCGTCTTGAAGCGCTTATCGCACACAGTGCAGCCGAAGTTACGTTCGCGCGAGTGCAAATTGGCGATGTGATTGTTCAGCAGCCGGCGGTTGCCGAACTTCTTCTCGCAGAACGTGCAATCGAACTTCTTGATGTTTAAGTGCATCTGATTCACGTGGTACGAGTAGGCGCTCCGATTACCGAGCGTTTTTTCGCATATGTAGCAGTACAGCTTGCGTCCTTCGACAGCTTTCAGTCCATCCGGCTCAGTGGGCAAATCTTTCTCGTCATTTTCTTTGTTTGTGCTGCCTTCGCCAGATTTCAGTTCCGTCGTCTGCTGGCTTCCTTCGGCCTCCTCTAGCTCCCCCTCCGGTTCCTCTTCTCCTACACCCGAGCCGGACTCCATACTTTCCGGTTCCTGCTCCGTACCCTCGGTAGCCGCGGCGGGTTGCAACAAACTAAGGGCATGCATCGTCATGTGCTCGATTAAAATGGCCCGATCGAGATAATTATCACATTGCTCGCAGTGAAAGATTTGATCCCAATGTTGATCCTTCATGTGGTCCACCAGAGCCGTTTGACTGTCAAACGATGCGACACCAGTAGCGGAATTTTCGTTCGATTTACAAAACGAACATACAATAGGCTTCGCTTTCGTAGAAGCTTTTAGACTGAAATGAAAAGAGCAACACGTATTTGAGGAATAATGACACGATTGCAAGTAAGGGCAAGTGTTTTACCTTTTCTTTGATTCTTGATCGGGTTGCGATACTTCGGTAGTGTCTGGAACGGAGGCATGAGCAGCATTTTCCATCCCACCAGATGTACTAGCCTGCTGCGATTGTCTACCGTTTTTATCGCTCAACTCCTCTTGTGCTCCACCACCGTCACACGCCAACGAATCCGCTTCCAGCTGCTCTTGGCGCGATTTTACTATCGAAGCGAACCGCTCTTCCATCACACGACACTTCTCGAACAGATCGTGCCACTTGGTGATGATGTCCTTGCAGCAAAAGCAAATTTTCGTCGGCAGCGTATCGTTTTCCGCAACGTCTACGCCGAGATACTTAGCGATCTTGCCTCGCAGGTCGTTCTGGTACCGCGAATGCACCGAGGTGAGTGTTTCATCCGATTTTCCACAGATGCGACAGATCTTCTTGAAATCGATTTTTAACATTTTAGCATCACTCGAGGCCGCCGTGGCGGCCATGGTGTTTCGTGCGATTTCCATTCTTATACTGTTTGCCAGCGCAGTGTGTCTTATCACCGGTGTGTGTGGAATGTTGTTTATCGATCTATTGTTTCACATTTTCGTCCAACTTTTGGCTCATTGTGGTCTACAACAATTTGTTTTCCTTTTCCTTTTTTCACTTCACAACTAAAGTTGTTTTTTTTTCTTGTTGCTGTCATCTAAGGACGCACTGCGGTCACATCGATTGACATCCAGAGCTCGATTTAATAAAAAATCAACGAAGCATTTTTACTGAAAAAATTAGCAATTTTTGTGTGTAAACTTCGTAACTTAGTATGTAAATTTAGCGAAATTGATTTTAATTAACGACGAACAAAACCGATCAGCATAAAAAAAAAACAAAAATACCAAGATAAACAAACAAAAAACGAGCTCTGTGCATACCTTGTGTTTTGCTGTCATCTCAGGTTTCCCTTCGTCGTGTATTTTTTCGGTGATCCATTCGAGTGCAATTTGTTACATGTTTTGAACAAAAATTGTGATCTCTTTAGCATAAAACATAATGGTAAGCAGAAGCAAACTGGTGCCAAATATAGATTTAATGATTAATGTCGGTAATACCGCGCAAGACTCGCTTGGGTGTCCATTGCAATACGGATTCCGTCCGATTCAGTGACGTCATCAGTTGATGTGTGGAAAAACTGAGCAGTGGGGCTAATCGGTGCACCAACGTTATCAACCTAATAAATTTTCACCCCTCCGCTTGTAGTTGCAGTTTATGCTCCTGTTCAGCCGGCAAGGCAAGCTTAGGCTACAGAAATGGTACGTCGCGCACTCGGACAAGGTAAAGAAGAAGATCACCCGGGAACTGATCACAACAATCCTCTCCCGAAAGCCGAAGATGTGTTCCTTCTTGGAGTGGAAAGACTGCACCATTGTTTACAAAAGGTTCGGCACTGTTCTTGCTTCCCTTGTGTTGGGCGGCTGGTGTGGCGATGTGCAGCATAGATATGGTACATGTTATTTCCCTACCCTTCAGATACGCTAGCCTGTACTTTTGCTGTGCAATTGAACAGAACGACAACGAGCTGTTAACCCTGGAAGTGATTCACCGATATGTTGAGCTGTTGGACAAGTACTTTGGTAGTGTAAGTACAAACCTGTGCAGAACGGTATTCGCTGAACAGTCACTTCAACTCCATCTCCGACCGCAAATGCTTGCAGGTATGTGAGCTAGATATCATTTTCAACTTCGAGAAGGCCTACTTCATACTGGACGAGCTGCTGGTGGGCGGAGAGATACAGGAAACGTCCAAAAAGAATGTCCTCAAGGCAATAGCCGCCCAAGACGTGCTACAAGAGGTCAGTACACCCGATGATTCTTACGATATTTAAGCTCAAAAGGCGAGAACCTTAAATGATGTCATCGAATCGAGACTTTTGCCAACATCACGCTACAGAGAGAACTGATAATCGCAGACACAATACTGAAACATGCCTTACATTTGTTCTAAATCATATTTTAATCAAACATGTGCTACAGACACGCAGATACACACGAGCACACGCTATATCGGCTCCCTCATCTTTGCATCGTTGTTTGGCGTGCAAGCTGCGTTAAATACGCTTTATGATTTAGTTAGCCCATTTACATTTGCAACGCCTGATGCAGACTCATGCCAATAATATTAATAACAATAGCGTTCTACAATTTTTCTCGGTCCAACTGAGAGAGGCTTTTTACAAAACACTGTGGCGTTGCGTGCTTTTAGTTAAGTTTCGTGCTTGTGTTTGTTTTTGTTATTTTGTATTGTTTTATAAATATTTATTTTTTCTGTGAAGAGCATAAGCAGATTCATCCCCGTTGGTTTCTTTTGGATTGTGAAGAAATGAAAGCATAACATTACCAAATTGTCATCTTGCCCTAAGCCAAAAATTGCCCATTTTTGTTTTGTTATTTTTGATTTTTCATTGTATGTTATTGTTGCAAGTTATAAGAAGTAATCCTTATCCTGTTGGAGCCCAATAGCCTTGACCGTGTGCAGAATGTGAGCGTGGTGGAATGTTGCATGATGGAAACAGCACATTCTTCAATGTATTACCATGCAAAATTAATCAGGCTTAACTACTAAATGAATCATCAGTAGAGTGTCCTTCTGCGCAGAAGACACAACTTGTGTAGTGTTTTAATTAAGCCTAAGTTATAAAAAGGGTTAGTCATAAGCATAGCAAACATAACTGCATCCAATGTGTTTGTACTCGTTAGGTCTACGCTGAAATGTGTTCTGTTAACCGTTAAAAAACAAATCCTCTTGCATTCTTGGTTAAGTCCGTTCATCTCCTGTATCCTAGTGTCGTAGTGTCTTGCTCATGTTTTTGATTTAGAATCAGCATGCATTGAATGCGTAACTAACTAATACGTTTCTGGATGGGTAGCTTAGACTTTGCTCGTAGTAGTTTTTTTGCTAAACCACTGTCCGTCGTCCTGTCTGTCTGTACTGTTCCTGTAATCGTTCAATTTTCAAAATCAATTGCGAAGTCAATTTTGAACGTAAATGCTACTATATTTTTCAGTTTTTTTACATTTCAGATAATGTTCTATTTCGCGTAATTAAATTTCCTAATTAAATCGATAAAATATCATCTTTTTTCTATTACGGATAATGTTCTACGATAAAAGCAACCGTTTAATATGCATGTGCTATTAGTGCAATTACACTCCGTCAAATTTCTATGTGAATGGGGAACAGTGGTGAATTTCATCATTGCTTCGTTGCAAACACTGCTCAGTGTTTGGCTTTCGATGCTTCGAACAACGCTTCTACCTGTCTCTACACAGTGATGGTGGAAAATATGGGTTCTTTTACGTTTTTCGTTCTTTTTCTCTTTTCTTCCTCTCTTCTCTTTTTTATTTTCTGATACATTTAATTTCTGAACAAAACGTCGGCATGCAATTGCAAACAATTGGAATGTGTTTCGGACGAAAACTGCACCACACTGTTGGCATGATGGTTGTGTGTGCTTGAAACCGTGAAACACAACAACAAAACGATATTCGCAAACGTACCAACCCGTAGGATTTAAATGAAAATCTTAACTGATAGCCGGGCCCATTACGCTGTAGGTAGTATTAACCTCCGAACGAGTAATGTAATTGCTCTATCGTTTTTATTGTTCCATACGATAGCTTAATTTCTGCTATAGATTGTACCGCTTTCTGTTCTGTAGCAATTTTGTTGCTCTGTTCTAGTCGCATTCATGCTAATGTTGCATCGGTTTATACTTATTGCTGAAGCATATTTTTATAGTTTGTTATAGTAGTTGAAGTTAATTCTTATAAATTTCGAAAACTAGTTCAACACATTCAAATCGCTGCGTGCGTGAATGAGATTATGAAATTGAAATTCGTATTTATTCGACCTTTTGTGTTCTTTTCTTTCGTTTCCCCTCGCGCCAACCGAACGATGCAGCAAAAGGAACTGGAATGCTAATGAAAAAGAATGTGCAATAATATAAAAAATCGCATATTTTGTGCTACCCTATTCGAATGTTTTCTTCCCATATTTCGCTATTTGTTCAGTTTTGCGTATCATCGCAAGCGCTTTGTAAGGGCAATGTCGAAGGGGCGAAATAGTGCTTATGGTGCGAGGATATCATGTGGGACCGCCGCAAGCCGCAAAAGCTTTGCATATTGTCCCGTTCCTCCTAATAGTGCTTCCGTCAGCCGGCCAATAGTTTGACAGCGAACGACCACGGGCAGAACAAAAAAAGCAACCACGTCTTCATCCATCAAGCTGTAAATATGCAATGGTTAGCAAAACATGAAATGGTTTTTAACATATTCATCTTTCAATTTTTTGTTCTTCCAAGTTACTGTTAACTACGTTCTTTGCTACTTCTTCCATGTCGAATAAATTTACTCATTGTATTTTTTCATTAGGACAATTTTGAATGTTATTCATTTGTTTTCCATTACGGTTTTGCTCACAGCAATATAAAGTCCAAGAACGAGTTGGGAGCAGGTTTGGTGCTTGAATGATAAGAAGCGTCTTTACTATATTTTAGCTTTCAGCTGTACAGCTTCACTTCTATCATCACGATCAATCTACCATTATACATCCTTTGTTTCGAAATTTGATCCACAAAGTCACTTTCGGCGAACACCCGGTCGCATTCTTTCTACTTCTGTTGCAGGTCTTAGATGATGATGATTATTTTCTATTGTACTAAAATTCGCCTCACACACCAATCGGCTAAGCGAACCTCCCAGCTGGTTACTTTACGAAATTACTTATTCGATCAAGACACTACCATGCAGAACAAAACAGAGAGGTTTGGTCTTTCATTTCTAGTGAGAGGATTTCTTTTTTACCGTTTTCATGAGTAAAAAATTTGCTGAAAACGATCACACAGACATCCTTCTATCTTCTTAGACAATACAGCAGGCAACAAGCGTCATGGCTAAGCGTTTGCATAGTATAAGTTAAAATAAGGCGAAGAAAAACATCGCTCACATAGATTCCCGCTCAATACCCGCCACTTTATCCCTGTTGTCCTGAGGCTTTTCTGGAACCGGAATCGAACACCTTCCACCACACAACAAAAACAAAACTTAATCGAATAAACAGATCAAACAGCTGCTGCGGGTGCTTCACGATACGAAACAGCAGAAAGCTACGACAAAGAGAAAACAAAACAAACATCCAAACATACAACACTTGTAACAAACGCTACGCTACCTTTTATACGATTTATACGATAGTTCTAAAACCAAAACAGTACCCAAAATATACACCCAACACACAAGTTTTCCTTACTTTTTTTTCTTCGTTGTCTCCTCTCTGTCTCTCGCTGTCTTTCTCTCTGTGTCTTGTCGCCGACGCTGATTTTCACACCACAACACTGATCACTGATAAATGCTCTTTACTTCGGCTGAATAGAGGTGTTTCATGTTGCTGTATGATCAAAACATTGCATCGTGTATTTTGGTGTTTTTCCGGTCTTTATTTGCACCCTTGATCACTATTTATCTTTGGCTATTTTCTGCCTTTTTCCTCGTGTTTTTCTTAAGATTTTCATACTCGATTTGCTAATGGTTCTTTTCTTAAAAGTCAAAACGTTAACTTAAATCGTCAATCCCTGAACGATAACATTTTAAGCCGCATTAAGTTGGAGGCATCTGTTAACTATTTTATATGCATGATACTAATGTAAATCGTAGTTATCACATCGTTTTTCTTGTAGCTCGTATTATTATGTAAATATGTTTCTTATTCTTCTGTTTGTAGTTTAAAGATTAATTCAATTTTACTCATTTTACCTATATAATAGGAAACAGGTATGGATGATTATATTTTGCTCTGTGTAAATATTGACACCTCTAACAAAGTAGTTGTTGTTCCCATAAGTCCAAGCAAATGAAAAATTTACCCCAAAGGACGCACAAATTGGCGAATGATTTTCACAACATATCCCCCCCCCCCCATGAACATGGCCATGCAACCACGAACATGAGCGCTCTCCTTGGAATTGGTCGAAACCTAACACAGACTGCAGCACACGCATTTCTCCGCTATGTAAATATTATGCAACGGGCCTACAAACAACCAACGGGCATTTAGTTCTGCAAAGAAACACGCATTACATGATTACAGATCTACTGCATTGTTCGCAACAGCTATCCTTCGGTGTGTGGTTTAAAAATCGCCCCATTAAGCAGCCGAACCCTAGCATCTACTTATGTACCACCTATCTTCTACCTACCAGCAACACCAACCACACCCTCCCTTGTATATTGTATTTTCATTTTGTCCAGGACGAAGCGGCGGACGGTGCCCTAAGAGATATTGGACTGCTCTGAGCAAATGCGTTAATCCAGCGATGGTTCTTCTTGTTTCGCTTCTACCAACCTACAGCAAACCTCAAACCAATCTCCTTGCTAGGTTTTTGTTTTGTTATCTATCGGCTCGTTCGGCCCGCCGCAAACACCAAATGACCGTGTATATGTTCAAGCCACTAATAAATTAATAAAACTGCGAGAGGTAGAGAGTGCACACACACACACGTCGCGATACGTTTCCCCTGCTATCCCCAACTTTGTTTTTAGGTGTCCTTATAACGTAATACGCATGATGATGTTGGGATATTATTGGAATATAGATATTTTTTTCAAGTCTTAGCTTGAACAATCGCCGCTCTCTACGCCGAATGTTTGTCAAGGGACCATGTTGAACTAGAAACCTCCAAATATTAGTACAGTTGGAAGATGGATCCGTTACTATTACATTGCATTCCCGATATCATTAGTTCGAACAGTTTTACTTCACCTCTCACCCTATGGTGTAACTCTTTGCACACGCTTTGTACCGTAAACAGTTGTTTTTTTTCCACCCCTCTTAACAACACTAATCGTAGAATGTAATTTACAAAAGCACCAGCATACTTCTGTTTTATCCTAGCATGGACTTAGTGAACTTTTCTACACACTTGAAGATAGCGAATGCATCCGGACTTATGCGGCTGTTTTGGAATGTTTGTTCAAGAAAATCGTTTAATTCTGCTCTTTCGTCTTACGGTTTACGGCTTGCAGTGAAAATAATGAAAAGCTTAAGCAAATTGTTATAGAAAATATGGACAAAAATGATTATACTGTATCCACCATAATGCCAGCGTACCAACGTTAGTTCATGATTGATCGAAAGCCAATTATACTTGGTACGCGCTATCTTATTCACCATCTCTGACCCTTCGTTTGCGTCCGTTTCGACTGTTTGCGTACCACATGATTTTTCCTAAGTACGAAACTCCTCCACGCGATTGTTTCACCTTTGTTTTACCCTATGATCGTTCGAGTTCTGCTCTAAGGTGCAACCTTCGGTACCACTTAACCGAAACAAAGCCAACTTTGGAAAAGGTACGTAGATGTGATGTGTTTGTGTTTTGTTGTTTATGTGCTGTCTGTGCCCGTGCATGTTTCTTTTGTTCGTTCTTCGTTCGATTACACGTTTTCCTTTCGATGTTTCTAACATGTGCCACCATATGTTGTTTTCGAATTCAATGCAATAATGCAACGTGCGTGTCATGTACTAAGCAAATGCATACCATACTAACATGCATTTTTTTTTGTTTAACGATCTCACCAAGTTTCCGCATAACCGATTCGTTACATTGTGTCGAATTATCCTAAGGCACTACGATACGCAAGTTTGTATGTGTGTCTACATTTCTGAAGGCTTATTATCCTTTCTAATAGACCGTCTTTCTAGTAGCTGTTTTATGAACGATATCTTAAACTTTCACAACCTTAGCACTCCTAGCACGGGATTAGTGTTTCCATTTACTTCCTATTAGACTCTCTTCCTTGTGTTCAATTCAGACCTTTTCTTCCTTCTCAAACTAATTTCTCTCAATTTTACGACATTTTTTCACTATTTGTCTATGGTTTATAATATTGCTTTCCGCTCAGTACTCGATCAATGATTTACATTTAATGCTAGAAGAAGAAGAAAAAAAAACTCAGAAACAAAATCCTACAGATGTATAAAAAATGGAAAACTCCGTAGACAATTACAATTGGAACATTTGCCTTCGCAATACCCGGCCACATTCGTCGAGAAATTAATTTGTTCGTTTTTTCTCCATAGGACGAAACACCACAAGGATTCTTCGAGGATCATGGGCTCGGATAGACGGCGGCCGGTGTCGGTGGAACGAAGCGTATCCTTTCGTTAGCCAAAGCTCGCAACGAATTATGATTTACCTAGTAGTTGTTGGTTTGCATAAACCTGCTATGTTGGATCAATCCACGAATTTGTCGATCATATCTTTCGCATTTTATTTTCCTCAACGTTCAGCCAGAAACTGTTGTTCATCACACAGACGGCACATATCATATTGTTTATATTTGGTCTCTTGCACCTTTTTTTTGAAATTTTATTAAACCACGCCGGATAAGCTATTTTTCATCGAACACCGTAATGCGCTGCTCATCGAGTCGAAATGGATGCAGAACTAGGAAGGTAGTTGTACTTAACCATATGTAAGATAATTCGTCAACATTTCCATCGGCATTATTCATCCTCGAGACTAGCGGTCACCAGAGCCTTTCCTGTCTTCAGCTTCGGTCGGGAGAGGAAGACGAAACCCCGTGCGTCAGATCACAATTTGATTAACGAAGAACGACCGCATATACAGCATTTATATAGTGTAGATTTTTGCTCGTTGGTAAAGATGTTAGCGTAAAGTAAAGATAGTGAGATCTTATTCCTGATATACTTATCAAAACAACAACATGCGATTTCTAATAAAATTAGAACGTAGTATAGCACATAACTGAAATCCGTGTGGATGCTTTGTGCTTTCGTCCGAAAGAAATGTTGATCCTGCCCTTCGAAATGTGAGATAATTTATTATATTAATTTTGAAATGTGGAAGAAGTAGTTCCATAAACAAATAATTGAAATATTCGCCTATTGGTTCATTCTCCCATCCTTCGTAACAGGCGGCTGTACGCATTTTAATCAACGTTGTATTCGTTGTACAGAGGTCTTAGAGAGAGAGAGAGAGAGAGAGAGAGAGAGAGAGAGAGAGAGAGAGAGAGAGAGAGAGAGAGATAGTTAAAATGTTTACTATATTATTCGTCTAGCTTTAGTTTATTTTTACTGCTACTGCTACTACTAGTAGTACCTCCACTGCTGCTACTGTTGCTGCTTCTGCAGATGTTGTTATTACTACTACTGCTATTACGAACACTACCACTACTACTACTGTTGGTGGTATTATCACCATTTGCTACAAGAATATATCAAACAACTGTGGATATGCTGTAAAATGTGTTGCACTAAACGCTGAATCATGTTTAACAACTATCTTTTTTGTAATATGCGAGAATAACATGACCTCGAGATAGATTCTTGGATGAGATGAGATAGGTACTCTCGGGGAATCTAGAAGCTAAGTGGATAGGATAAAGTTGTCCGGATAGAGGAACTCTTATACAACTTCAACAATATAAGAAAAAGTAACGATATTTAAAAGTAAGTACCTTTAAACCTGTGGCATGGAAAGAAACACTTTGTTTTTTTTTGCAATGGATTTTTTATCGTCTTCAATAGCATATTTGGCTTAAGCACCAAAAAACGTATCCGATTCGAAGTCCTATTAGAACACCGATTAACTATTACTATCGAATCAAATATATTGATAACATAATGGAGTCAAAGAAATGTTTCGGTGAAGTATGTGTTAGGATGTTAACAATGTCCATGATTTAATTTCAAAATAATCAATAATTATACTTGAATTCAGCACATTAAATATATTTAATAGACAACACCTATTCGAATTCTCGTTCTATACATCGAAACGAGGGCATTAATAACCGAATAGTGTCGACAGTAAAATATGTGAATTAACGTCCATTTCGAAACCAAAATATCCCACAGTTGAATCACATCCCGTGGCGCTGTCGATTGGTCGGTCGGAAGAAACGTACCGTTGACAAAAGCTGTTTCACCTCGCGGTCAACGCGGATCTCATCTCACCATTCATCAAGATACAAGCATCCAACCCTGGGGGTACGGGTTGCGCAGAAGCATGTTCCGAAACGATGGAGCTCGCGAGAACGCAACCACGCATGGAGGGAAATGAGCAGATCGGGTTCGATTTTCCACGCTCACCCCGCTCGCTCTCGTCGCGTAGTGCGTAGTCAGCCCCTGGTGGGGCCTTGCGTTCAAATGGCGTGACCGAAAAGTAAAAACTGACCCGAAAGTTGAAACAAGTTGCTGTGATCACCGGATGCTAACTGGCAGGCAGTGTGCGGAACGAGTTAAATAGAAATAATCTCATAACTCTCGGTCGGAAGAGCAAGAACAGCGAGAACCCGCGAGAGTGAGTGTGAGCAGACGATAAAGAATGTAATGAAACTGAAGAAAAATGTTCATGATCTAATTTGTTGCATGCGCATTCGGATTGAGCCGTGAACAAGATGAAGTTCGAAGAAGCGTTCAAAAGTCATTGTAAGAAAAGTGTCTCGTCTCGGGTTTGACTTTCGATTTTAATCAATTTGTGTTTCAGCATCCGCTAGGAAAAGTGTGAGAGTGTGAGAAAGGACAGACTGAGTGAGAACGTTTTGATTGACAGGTTTTTTTTTGTGTAGCTAGTAGAAACGCTCCCCTAGGTATGACGTCCGTGGGTTTTGGTCTGGCACAATTTATGGGCCAAATTTTCGTCCGCTCTCGCACGAACGCGACCCGCTCTCGCGCGCTCCTTGCCAGACGAGACGCGTTCTCTCTCACTCTCCTGTTCATGGAACATCCTCCTAGTAGGCGAGGAAAACTGATTCGTGCAAAGAGCGCATTTTCCACCAGATGCGCGCGCGCTCTCTCCCTCTCGCTCTCTCACTCTCTCCCGCTCTCGTGCTCCGAGTTGTAATGAAATTACCGTTCTTCTCACGCGCTTTTCGCACGAGAAAAGGCCTCTCTCTCTCTCTGCACGGGTCGGGACGGGTCAGGATCGGTCTCTCGGTCAACCGCTGGCGAAAGTGGGCTCAGTTTTCAACCTTTTCTCGCACCGTGCCCGTGTGTCAACCGGAGCGACGCCGTCGTAATGGTGACAAACAGGGGGAACAAAATGGAGCAACACTTTGTGGCCCCGTGCGAGGCGGCGACAGCGACGGCCCCACTAACGGCGACGGCGGCCGGAACCGACGTGCTGGCCACGGTCTCGGCACCCTTCTCGGCGTTCACGACGTTCGCTTCCGGATCCGCAATGCTGCTGCTGCTGCCGCTGGTGGACCCAGCCACGGCCTAAAACTCTTCTGTGCGCCTTCTGTGTGCAGCACAAAAACGGCAGGAACGGCACTGTGTATGTCCTATGTGGGGGGGGGGGGAGTGCGTGAGTGAGTGTGCGTGTGTGTGTGTGTTTGTGCATGTGCGTGTGTTGGTTCGTGGTGTGGCGCGATAAAACAGTGCCAAATTGTGGCCCTCTTTTAATCATTTAATGCTAGCCTCCCACCCCACCCCACACCCCCTCTCCTCACCATCCCAGCCCACCTGTGAAACGTTCCGGCGCCCGACGGGAGCGGGTACTCGAAGGGATCGAAGTGTGTGCATGTGAGTGCGTGCGTGCGTGCGTGCGTGCACTGGTGGTAAAGGGAAGGAGGGTGAGAAAAAAACACAGGAGGAAAAAAGTGACCCCTCCACCCCACACCCACCCGCACCTCCTTCGTGTTAGCGGGCGAAGTGAAAGTGGAAAGAACGCTGGCAAGAGTCCGAGTCCGTTGGGGTTTGCATGTTGAAAGCAGGTGAATAATACATCGCTTTGACCCCGTTGAGGTGACACCGTGTGAGGGCACACGGTTGCGTAGCCGTGTGTGCGTGCGCCAGTGTGCGCACGTTCCCGTGCCCGTGTGTGCATACGGGGCCCGTCGGGGTTGTGTTGGCGCGAGTGTGTGCGTGAAGGAAGAGGCTGAGCATTGAATGGGGGCGAGATGGAGCAGCGGGGGACTGTGATGCTGCTCGGATCTTGTGTGCGTGTGTGTGCCCGTTCTCGGATTCAGCACAACTTAGTAGCCGAGTGCGAGAGAGTGACCACGAATCCGAGCGAGCGAGAGAGAGAGAGAGAGCGCGAAAGTAAAAAAGCGTAATGTTTCGGTGCTTTGCATGCGTGAAAAATCCCGCAACCAGGATGGGCGAGAATCACATCGCGCGCGCGTGTGTGTGTGTGCTTGTATGCGTGCTGCTAGTCTGCCGAGATCCGAGGGTTCTTCAGCAGTCTTCCGAGAGTTAGAATTCATTATTTTAAGTTCGTTGTTGTGCTGAAATAGCCCAGTAAAACATAGTTTGCATCGATTCCGTCTCGCAAATCACGCAATATCGGGCACACCGGGTGGAAGAGAGCGTTTTTTCCCCACAAAGACTGTGCGCGGAAGGAAAAGGTGAACCTCACATCAGGTTGTGAGGGAATGCGATTTTTACTGCTCCAGGAAATATCCTGCTCCAGTTTCGCTGCCGCTGGGAGATGGCGTGAATGACAAAAACCGTGTGCGTGTGTGTGAGATATGAAAAATGTTGTTGCTGTTTCTGTTGTTGGTTTGCTCCAATGGCAACACCTTACTAGAAAGGGCACTAACTAACCCAACTGATAATACTTGGAAGAAATTGTAACAAAAAAAAGTGTTACTCTTTCCGAAATGTGAAGAAATTAACACGAATTAATTAAGAGGATGTGAGTGAGTGTGTGTGTGTCGAATGAATGAGAACGAGTCGACCGTGAGTTCAGTTAATTGAACAGTGAGAAGCGAATGAGCAGAGCAGACCATCTCAGCAGCCCATCTTTGCCGTAGGAAATAGTCTATCATAGCAAGCTGAGAAGAAACAGATCAAAATACAGGTCGCTAGTAAGAATCTCGTCCGGGTACAGTCCACATCTCTGTACTCTGTACTGTAGCTCACTCCATTGTGACTCCTCCAAACCTCCCTCCCCCCATCCCCACCCGCACTTGGCGGATGTCATTCGCTTCGGTGTAACATTTTCCATTTCCCGAACGATTCGGCTAAGGGTACGGAAAAGAAATCAATGCATCGATAGCAGTAACCTCGAAGTGATTTTTTTCCCCGTGCGCTCCCGTTGCATGCGTGCGCCTGCGTGCGTACATGTGTGCGTCCGCGTCGCGTGTGTTCCCGTACCTTTCACGCGAGTTTTCCCACCTCCTTCACCCACCCCCAAACCCCCACCCACCCTATCGCTTTTCCACGTCGAACAGTACGTACGTGAAGGAAAAAAGATTCCGCTTTTCCATCCGCTCGGTTGGACGTGCGCGCGCACATACATCACAACTACACCCGCCGCTCACTCTCGCATTTTTACTTTGCTGGCAAACGTGTACACGTACCCCCGACACTTTGGTTCTGTGCGTGTGTGTGTGTCGGATTGTGCGTGCGTGCGTGAAAGTGAACGTTGATCACAGACTGTGTGTATCACAGCAGTATTGATGTTGACGGGATCTTTTTATCACAAAATGGAAAAAACTTCAAATATGTAGCATGAATTGCAACAGTTGTAGAGGGGGTTACCCCAATCAGCCGCTTCAGCCGCCGAATCGTTTCCGCTCACGATGAAAATACATTTCCATTCGCCCAACAGTGAGAATAATTGAGAGATTGTATGTGTGTGTGTGTGTGTGTGTGTGTGTGCGTATGGGAGAGAGACAGATAGAGAGAAAGAGATAGGGAACAACATTCATCGATGGAAAAGGGACGATTACACCGATGGTTCTGTGCGACCGCCATTAGAATCGCGGAAGAGAGTGAGAGAGCGCGATGGAGATAAAGTGAGAAGGAACGAAAGAGAAAGTGTGGGCGAAAATACGGATGCTGTTGGGTTTCCTCGATGTGTCCTCCGAAGTGATGTGGTTGTCTGCGCGCGCGTGTGTGTGTACGTGTGCGTGCATTCATATATGTGTGTGAGTGTGTTGATCTCGACTGGTGAAGTTTGCCAGGAACATCAGTTCGTGAAAAATTCGAAAATCTTTCCTCCATGCTCGGGAGTGAAGTGAGACGAACCGATCGTCTCATTCTCACCCACCTCAACCCACAGTGTGCTGCTGCTTGACTCGACCAGTATTCCCATGTTGTGAATCTCTACTGTTATGAGCCATTCGATGCCATCAACACAAAGTTCGGTCTCGGAACGAGCTCGGCACAGTTTGGAGCTATTTATTGCGTGCAATGAATATGTTGTGCATTTTGTTACGAATTTCAAAAGATCAAGCAATTCCCGTTCACATGTTCACACTACCCATATTTAGTGAATGATTGCGTGCAAAATTCGTGTGTGTAAGATGTTTCTCCCTGCTGTGCATTGTTGTAATAGAATCTCATTTCCCCCTACTCACAGTTGTACAATGGAACGCGCAAAAATGAGATAATTAGCAAATCGGTGCGCGAAACGAAATGAGTGAAACGGAAAGTGTGACGGAAAAGTGAAGCAGCTATGCCAAGCGAAAGCAACGAAGGCGGTGGTACGAGAATCGGCAATAAAAGAAAGTGATTTGCGGTGTGCACGTTCGAAACAATAACTATAAGTAGCGTAAGAACGCAAGGACACCGAGGTAACCCATAGGTGTTTAGTGCCGCTGGACGTGTCGGAGCTGGCGTAGGAACTAGTTCGCGGCGTGCCTGTCATTGGCGCGATTGTCCTCGACAGTACCGGGGACGTACATAGACGCACGGCGAAGCTGATGTATTCGCTACCGCCGACGAGTAACGGCTCCGCTGGGAGAGTTCCGTAGCTTACAGCCCTCCGCTCGTCCCCCACCTCCAGCCGCCAGACACAAAACTCGGCAGCTTCCGTGACAGCACAAGCGGAAGTAAAACTATCACACACGGCAGGCAGGCAGGCAGGCGCTCAGGCAGGCTTGCTTCGCGCTCCCGTTTGCGAGTCAGTTGCGAGTTCAGTGTTGGTGGTGGTGGTGGAGGTTGAATTGCGACGATAAGCGTCGAGCTCCTTGCTTCCCGGCACGATCACACCCGTCACCAGCGGTACCAGATGACACACGCACCGGACACGCCAGCTTCCATCCGTTGGTCCAGGGCATTTGATCGTGCAACGAACAGCCTCCGCGGTTGTGCCCCCGTTTGCCTGTGCGTGTGAGCCTATCGTGGGAGGCGCGGTCTTGGAGCGCGGGCAGACGATGGTGCGTACAGCATCGACCGGTTCTTACGCTCACGTTCTCGAGCGCGATCCGTCGGCCGTGGAGCCGTGAAGCCGGAGCTGCATACGACCGTACCGCGATCGTGCGCCAGCTCGCAAGCGAGGAGAGTGTAGAGAAACGCACACAGGAACCACAGGAAACAAAGCAAAACGCAGCCACCGACAGTAACCAAAGCAACTAAGCAACCAAGCAACCAAGCAACGCCAACTAGAAATCCACCAACTCGCAAGCCAAATCTCTACCGCAACCGGACCGGACGGACCCGCTGGTTACGGCTGGTACAGGCAGCTGCTGGACAGGCAGGCCTTCAGCAGAGTCCGTCGCGAGTGTCCGTGTCGTCATCGCCGGCTCACCGCGCGTTAACGGTACATCCGCCACCGCCAGCGTCATCGTCAGCATCATCGCCATATCGCAATCATCGCTCTAGGAAACAAAATGGCGGGTGGTGAGCACACATTCGGTAGAAAGACATTTCACAAGCCAACCTATTGCCATCACTGTTCGGATCTGCTGTGGGGGCTCATCGGACAAGGATACATCTGTGAAGGTGCGTGCTGGTTCTGAGTTTCGATCTCTTTCTGCAGTGCTGCTAGCCTAGGCAACTCTCCCTCTGCTGCTTTTTGTGTGTGTATGTGTGTGTGTTTGTATCACTTCCGCTCTTATTTACTGTCACCGCTCTCTTTCTATCTGTCTTGTTCCCTCTTTTCCTCTGTCTGTCTTTTTTCTGGCAATGCATTTCCACAATGCATCTATTGATTCTAAATTATCTCATCTGGTAGAAGTATTTTCGTTTCGAAAATGTGCAGGATGAAAAAAAGTCGTGTAAATGTATAATTCAAACCAGAAAATGACAGGCTTCCGTCAATGTTTCACTATTTTTTCTATTATGTTTGATAAGTATTTAATTAATGTCATAGAATACACCTGCCATGCAAATTACGGCCATAATCGAAGAGGATTATCTAGAAAATAGGGTTCTCAATATGAGTTCTCTCAATATGGAGCTCAGAGACGCATGCTATGTACGCACTCAACACACAACATCTGATATTTTGATAGATTCTATTGGAACATTGCGATTATTTTGTGGAATATAAGGTCGAATTCTTTCAATGTCTACATAAAGCTTGCTAAATGTTGTGAAAGTAGTTTTGAACTATTGAATTATTTAATTAGAAATATTAATAGTTCATTTTGAATTAAAGCTAATGATAGATGTTGGATCAGAACATGATCGCTTCAAATCCAGCGTCAGAATGATTGTAGCTTGATTGGAGATTTACGACGTATGCCAAGGGCAGGGCAGCACTTGTTGTTGCAGAAGTCATGCACAATTGTCTTGATTGGTCAGTGGGGACGCACCAACAACAACAACAACAAAAATGCGCGTTGCGGTTCATAAATGGGATCGAATGTAGTGCTGCCAGCATCGCCAAATCCGATTGCCGATTCCAAATCCGTGTTTCTCTCAAAACTTGCCTGACCCTGTAGTGGCTGGCAAACCTCAGCGTATGCTTCGTCCTTCTCCCACTCGTTCTCCATTAGCAGATCGTTGAAGGGCTTTTCATGCGTCATCACTGTTCATTGCCACCAGCCGACGCTCGAGCAAGTCGTCGCTGTTGGCAGAGGTGGTAATCCGTTGGTATTCTTTTTTTTACGGCTCCCCCGGCTTGTATCCGGGGGTTACGGGTATCCCCTTAATTTGCGCGTCCGGGTAAATGGGCACGTCTTGAGGGAATGGTAGAAAATAGATTCAATGCTGAACACATCACATGCCCGAAAACTAACATAAACATCGCGCGCGGAATATGTTCACGTGTGATTTTGCTGTTGTAATTTTCGTTCATATTAACGGGTCTATTAAGAGCTTCATTTTTAGTAGTAGGTTGGATTTAGTGAATATTTTTAAAATATTTTTTTCAATTATTTTTATCATCCCCGCTCCCGGACACGTATGTTAATGTATTCTCGGTATTACATTCTGTTCATCACGTTGTCCATCAAGTACCGTAAATAGAGTAAAAGTTTCAAATATATTCAATTTGAGTGGCTTTATATCGTATCGGATTTTTCATTTTATTTGGTTTATTTGTCTTAGTTATTCAAATTAAGCAATTTAAATATCAGTTAAATCATTATTGTATATTAACACGTATCGGGCCAGGAAAATACACGCACAGCAAGACGTTCTAATTTTATTCATTTTTTTAACATGAGCAACCAGGCGTCTCCATTACCTTTGATCGACTAAAAAGAAACTTTAAACATAGACAATTACATATTTTTTCTTCACATAGGACCACTACTAATAGTTTCAATTGACCATAATACAAGGCTTTTTTGAAGAACAAGTTTATCTTTCTGAAAAATATTCAACTAACATTATCCTATTGTCATTATGGAAAAGTACTGGGCGCCTCCATATAAATTTTGTAAATGTTTATTAGAGTTGTGCTTCATCACGCTTCGGAGAAGAATTATTAATATGAATATTTTGTCATTCTTATCAAATTTTGACTCTTGATTCTGATTCTTGAGATTCATTCATGTTTGGAAAACATCTATCTTCAGAGTTTCATTTATCTTCATGAACCTTCAAAGATAGATGATCTTTTAGAGCTCAATGAGTCATGAATGATTCACCTAAAAGGTAATAAAAATACAATTTTTAATAGATTCTTTGACATATGCAACTAGCTACACGGTTATGGCTGCCATCTAACGACCTAATTTATGTCACTATGGTTGGATAGTTCTTCCTTGCTTAAGGGGGCGACAGTCCAGAGGGATTTTAGTATCGGCACTATCATGTGAAGACTGGCACCGTTAGCACTAAATCTCAGAGTACTTTAATGATTTACAATTTTTTTAAATTCAATCATCTTCAAAAAGTTATAAATGTTAGTTATAAATATGATCATGAACGTTTTCATTTGAGAGAGAGAGAGAGAGAGTTTCTTTTGAATTTTCAAAGATTCAAATTTATCGTCATAGATCGATCAATCTGCATATGAGATTTAGATTAATCCATTCATTTTCAATATTCATTTAAATTCACCTTGAATTAGGTTAACATAGCACACAGCAGATTACATTAAAAAGTAAAAAACAATGAAATTTTATACTGTTCAATTTCACGTTTCGTTTTTTTGACTAGCTAGGATTTTTGTTTATATTATTTTGCTGAGCTAAGCCATAAAATTAAGCTCTGTTTGTAAACTTAGTACAAGACATTTATGTAATACTCACACGACATTCTTACTATCCAAACTCCAAATTATATACGAGTTTAGCAACTACACAAACCACTGCGTTTGATGACATTAAGTGAAATATTGAATACGTTTTAATTGACTTTTTTCTTTGTTTGAATGTTAGGCAGATTGTTAAACATGTTAGATAATATTGAATACTTATGGGGTACGATTTCACATAAAGTTGTTTTATTTATTACTTTTCGTTAAATACTCAATCATAGATATGAGCTATTAAAGACATTTGTAGTTCACAACATTTCATATTACGTATTTTTGTAGCTTTCATATATTACGGTTCCTCTCGAAATGTAAAATTAGTCCGGGCTGGCGAAAGACGATTGAAATAAAATTAGGAGCGATTCATCACAATCACAATGTCCCAATCTAGTTTTAGTTTATATGGATACAACTTTACAATGTATTGAACATTTGGTATCACAAAATATAAATGATTATCGCTGCTCCACGGTATTAGCCACAGGAAGATATGTGTCCACGAAAAAATAAGCTTATACCTAGAAAGCATGTGATGTAATAGTTGTTTTTTTCCTCCAAATTTGAATTATGTTATGAGAGAATTATAAGAGACTATGCTCATAATTTCATGCTCAATACATGAAAATCATCAAATTCTGAATGTTGCGTTGGAAATGATATTTCGTATAATTATCGGTTTTATTAGATTATACTATCTGTATTATTAGAGATTTTAAGGAAAGAATAAGAATACCTTCAAATTATTATTAATATAAGTTTCAATATTAATAAATTAATAGTAAATCATTATTTTTATGTTTCTTTTTCGTCTGGTTATTTTTTAACATCACCTGTTAGATTGCTATGCTCACTTAAATATGAGTTTCCAAACACCAGTGCCATGATCTACGCCTATACATCTGTTTCTTGTGGCAGACCTATTTTTGCAGTACCATCCAAACCCACCCCTCGCCGTCAGGGATTTGTTATCGGGATCCGATCCGGCCTGGTGCTTATGCCGCCGCTAACACTTCACAATGAGTCACTCAACGCACCATGCTCTCCATGAGTGACGCAAAGCAGATGAGTGACGTTGCACCGGTCTCACACGGCCGTCCCTAATCATTCCATAGTCAGCCATTACCACAGCGTGGTCTCTTCGCTAGATCCATCAGCCAAAACCAGCACCGATGGTACCAATGGTTGCATTGGAATCAGTGGAGCAGTATGCTGGGTCGTTTTTTTTTTTTGTTCTTGTTGTGCCTGCTCGCTCCCTGTAAAAGCTTAGGACTGCGAAAACTTGTGTGTCCACCCAACACCCAACCACCACAGCCACTAACATCCGTTCTTTCTTCTCTACCTCTTCTCTCATTACAGTGTGCAACTTTATAGTACATGAAAAGTGCGTGACCAACATCGTGACGCCGTGTACGGGCATCGCACCGTACCTGATCCGAAACCCGGTGGCACACTGTTGGTCCGAACCTTCGCACCATAAGCGCAAGTTTTGTTCGGTTTGTCGTAAGCGATTAGATGAAACTCCCGCCGTACATTGCTTGAGTAAGTAAATAACCGTCGTGTCTGTGTCGCTTGTTTGTGTGCGAGTTTTTGTTTTTGTGAGTGTTGTTGCCTACTCCGGTGTTTTGTTTTTTTTTTTTTGCTCCACTCGCCATTTTACCGCTGGTGTTCATCTGGCATTCATTTTCTTTGTCGCTGCACACAAAGCTGCATATCAGGGCGGTGCAGTACTCGTTACTATGGTTATTTCTGGAATCGCACCAGCCATTTTGTTATAGCTGCTCTCAAGGCTACTTCCTGGGCACAGGGGCCGGGATGTAGAATTGTTGTATTGATGCGATGCTCGATTTTAAAATGGCGTCTTCTTTATAACACCGCTCATTAACTGCTTTTACAAACCATCTCAGTGTCGCTGATGATTCTGAAACTTAACACTGTGTTTCCTTGTCTAATCCGCGCCGCCGCTCCAGTATGTGAGTACTTTGCACATGTCGAGTGCCAGGATTTCGCCATCCCCGACTGTAAGGAGAATGCAACCTACGTTCCGGGCAAGGAATTGGGTCACGTCAAACATCAACACCACTGGCGTGAAGGTAACCTCCCACAATCGTCGAAGTGCGCGTACTGCAAAAAGACATGCTGGTCATACGAATGCCTTACAGGTAGGTCACACGGTCACAATGACGCGTGTCTCAAATCTCGATACCCATGAACTGCAATGCAATAACAACTGCACTCACTGCCGATGTAGGTTATCGTTGCGAATGGTGCGGCACCACCACACACGGCGGCTGCCGGAACAACATCCAGGCCGAGTGTACGTTCGGCACCCTGCAGCCCATCTATCTGCCACCGCACGCCGTTTCCATACCGCGGACGGAGGTGCCCATGGAGGCCATCATCGGTGTGCAGAATCGCAACAAAGGAACACCGGGAATACAGCGCGATTATTCCTGTCGTAAGTGTCATGTTTGAGCGTTTTGTATCCATCCATCCTACCACCTGCCGCCATTACTTCATATCGAAATTGTACCGACAGAGACCACTGCGGTGTGTGTGTGTGTGTGTGTGATCGACCTTCCTTCGATTAAACAACACACACACACACACACTCACTCATGCATTAGGGATTGATTGGTTTTAGACATATGCAAAAGGAAAACTTTACCTAACTGTACCAACAAATACTATTAGGCCGGCTTCGTTCGACATCGTGCTGTTTGTTGTCCACGCGCCTCATATCCTTTACTTCTGTCTGTTTCGGTGTAAACTGTTCTGTCTGATTGACCGCATTTGATGTATCCACACTGTTCTCATCATTTCCATTTCTTTCTATCTTTTCTCTGCCTTTTTCTTTTCTTCCCATTTTTCGTTCTGTTGTTGTTCGACTCGCCTCTGATCAAACCGCGCCTCATACAAACCAAATGAAACCCATTTTCAAATCCCGCGTGGCTCATCGGCCCCTTCTGTGCGTTCCATCTTGCTGCTCGATTTCTATTCCCGTTCACACTCGGTGTCTGCCTACTCGGTTCGCTTCGCTTCTCGTTGCGCCTCCCGTTGAATGTCGCAATGTTGTCTTCCGGTGGGCTGTACCCTCACACTTGCCCTGAAACGTCGGTTTGCCCCGCTGTCGCCACATGGTATCGCGATCGTCGAACCACATTCGCAGCGGAACTGTGGACAATGGCGATGTATCAGGAGGAGGAACGAAATCCGGACCATCGGGGCCAGCCCGAGCAGCGCGTGTACTGCAGTGAAAGCACAGAGCTGCTGCTTCGCAGCGTGCAGCAGGAGGAACGCAAGTGTAACGCCGCCCCGCTGTCACCCGTGAGCTTCACGTTCTACGATGACGATGACAGTGTTTCCAGCGCGATCGGGTCGACGGCTGCCGGAGCGAGCGAGCCACAGAAGCGCAACAAAACCGAGGAACTGGAACACCCGCAGCAGCAGCAGCAGCAGCAGCAGCAACCGCACCAGCAGTACCACAGTGATAACAGCTTGCTATTGCAAACGCAAGACGACTGGCCGATGCGGCCAACACGCAGCCGTAACCTCATCCATCCCGCTCTGCGGCGTACGAAAGCGGCACACAGCGGCACACCGAGCGACACGCTGGTGACGCGCAGTCGCTCCTTCCAGGATCAAACCGACAGCATTCCAAAGCGCTTCGCTAAATCGTCTGCGTGCTACAGTCCGCGCTTTCTGGCCCGGTTTCGCAAGAAGCACCAGGCGCCTCCATCGGTTCCGCCGCTCGGGTCGGGTTCACCGTTGGGGGCCCGGCGTGAAGGGTTCAACGGCAGCGGGCACCTTCCCAAGCTGCTCACGGGCACGCCCGAACCGACCACGCTCGCCCCCCTTCGCACCGCCCTCGCTCCCGTGCTGGTGCACGCTCCTTCCGGCTCGCTGACGTCATCGTCCGCCTGCACGTCAGGGCCGCTGCTTACGGTGAGCGGGCTGAACGGGCGCGACGGCGAGCACGGTGCAGCGGGTGCATCGGTGGAGCGTTCATCCTCGTTCGACTGCACGAGGGCAGCCGCAGCATCGGCAGCAGCAGCAGCAGCAGCAGTGCGAAATTTCGGTCCCCATCTGACGGTGGCGTCAGCAAGCGAGCTGCTTAACTGCGTCGAACCGAGACGAGTGGTGTCGTACGATGACGTCAGTGGGTTTAGCTTTATCGACGACGACAACGACGACGACGACGACAACGACGCCGACGACGACGCCGACGAAGACGACGGTAACGATGATGATGATGATGATGCCGCACCGAACGAAGGCACTGGTGCCAGTGGAGTCGCGCAGGTGGGCTCCACTGGTGAGCCCACCGGAAGACGCGTAGATGACGCGCCACGGCTTCGGAACGATGCGCCCGAACGGCGCATCGTGAATCACGGCATCGTGCCCCATCCACCGACGCAACACCTACTCGGACGCATCTACCGACAGATGCGAAAATGTTCGATGGGCTGGAGCAAAACGGGCTGTCGTGTACGCAGAGGTGCGCATTTATTTTGTGTTTTTTTTTTCTTCTTTTTCTCTAGGTTTGAGTCTAGTTCTGTTTGAAATGTTTCGTTTCGTTTGTGCTAATTTTGTCCCCGGATTCGATTTAACTTTTTTTATTTGTTATGGATAGCGTTTGCTCATGCTTTGAAACTTGTTTTTTAATACTTTGTCCAATTATCCTTATTTTTGGGTTCCCCTTCTCACCTTTGTTTGCGTTCTAAAGGACCCTTCGGATGACGCATTTTTATGTGCATTACCGTGTGTGCGTGTGCGTGTGTGTGTTTTTTTCCTCCTTCCGTGTATGCACCCGTACGACCCTATTGCTTTCGCTCTTACTAACACTGAAACAATACTGACATGGTTCGGCAACGTCTGCCTCTGACTGCTAGCCGCAGCAAGCGTCGAGACCGTCGAGAGGTGAAAAAGCAAACACGAGCTAACGGAAAACTGTCCCCAGCGACTCGAACACACCTACACAGGCACGTAACGCAACCCGTCGAATGCAACAGGATGGCCGAAGTTTCACCAGCACACGCCTCGGTTGCACAAATGCATTCGCCAAAATGCGCGTGGCGAATGCAATCTGGCTGTGGCACAAGCTACAAGTGATCCTTCCACACACAAATGGGCAACCGAATGGTAGAAAGGAAACGGCAGCGTGAGAGAGAGAGAGAGACGGCTACACGAAAATTCATATCGGGAAGGGAGAGCGAGAGAGAGAGTGAGAGAAAGAACCCGTCCGACAATCAAGGTGTACCAAGGTGTATGTGAGTATATGTTCGGTGGCTATGAGAGGCGGCGGAGCTGCCATCCCGCGCTGTGTTAATTTCGCGGGAAAATCGATAAAGTTAAGGCATCTTGAGTTTTACAAAACGCTTTCTGCCGTTTTCGCCCTCCGTCGTGAAGTCGGTCGCCGCGCGCTCTGCTGAATGACTGCCTAGTGTTCTTGCTAATGGACCACAGCTGAAACGTCGCTGTGTGTTGGCTTACGCACGTCGCTTTACTAGTTTGCTTTGCCAAATTCGCAAACACAGAGAAATGCGGTTCTTTTCACTAAAACCATCATACGGTACGGAACGATTACCTTCAATGCGCGATTGCTTTGCAATCGTGAACGCTTTCAGGCGAAAGCCTTTCCGATCGATTGATAACAAGCCGAACGGTGTGGTTGAAGTTGTTACCCTTACCCTGCGTATACCTTGCGTTGAAAAATAGTTATTTCATTAAAACGGCTCATGTGCCCATTACAAACATTAGTACATTGATATCAATCTGTCTTTCTTCTTCTTTCTGCTTCCGCGTACCTTGTGGTGCGTACCCTCTATGTTGCCCACAATTCCACAATTCCATCGGGTGCCTCCATGCGGTCGGAATGGCGCTCTACATTCGGTTCGCCCGTTTCCGTTCCGTTCCGTCTCCAAACTGCAACCCGCAACAGCTCGCAGCATCTCCGAGGAGATAACGGCAGAGAACCGCTACCGGGACGATGAGTACGTACCAAGAGGCGAGAGTAGCGGCTCCGGTACTCACTCGAAGCCAGATTCTGCGCATAAGCCCGATAAAGATAAGGATAAGAAAGATAAGGACAAGGAGGAGCGCGACGAAGGTACGTATGGGTGTATGTGTGCGAAATGGCATCAAGTGTGCGTGTGAGTATGTGCGCGAGAGCGAGATGGGCGGAGAGAGCCGTTCACGTTGAAATTGTCATTGTTCACACCGCCGGAAGCGAGCATTCCCTTTGCGAGAGTGGTCTAATTTAGCTCGCAGCCTCCAATAGCTAGACTCAGATCTAGGTCTGATGTCTGCCATCAGCTTCAACCTGCTGGTTGTGGATGTTCGTTGTACTACGCTCTGGGTACGCTCTGTTTCGAAGATGCATCGAAATTCTCGTGCATCGGTAGCAAATCATATCATCCTCCCTTGGATGTACACATCTTTCAGGCAAAGGACATGCAATATTTTCCGTTGTGGTCCGTTTGTTACAGAAAAACTGGCCATATTCCACTAACGCGCCTCATTTACCCATTTCAGAAACAATCAAGGTATTCGACGGAAACTGTTCATATCGAAGAAGAATTTTCAGAGCCATTAATGTACCTAGAACATGCTCTTTGGAACAACTGTTGACCACCGCCTTGAGGGCCTTCCACATAGCCAGGGATCCAAATGTAAGTACCATTGCCCGCGCGCTCGCTCTCTCTCTCTCTCTCTTGGGAGTGCGGGTGTTTGTTTTTATGACTTTTCACAAACAAATAACCACACTTTACCTTCCCAGCTATTTTTTCTCACTGATGTCTATGGTGACGAGGTCAGATTGCAAGACCCGAACCCTGTACCAGGCCTACATCGAGTGGAGGGCAAAAGACCAGCTATTTACTTAAGATTTCGGTAAGTTGCGTCGCGTGAACGAACAGCAATGAAAACGCATCGTTCGCTGAACCCGACCTGTTGTGCTTGCAGTGATAAAGAGAATGATCACGGCTTCGTACGAGTCTATCCGGGTAAGCTGCAGGTGGAGAACGCTTACGTTATCATACCGGTGGACAACGATACCACCGTAAAGGATCTGATTTGCGAATCGCTGAAAAAGTTCGGCCTGCAGAGCCACCAGATCGAAGACTACCGGTGCTCGGAGATACTGCTCGACCGGGGCGTGACCGAGCGGGTGCTCTCGTGGAACGAGCGGCCGTGGGAGATCATGAAGCAGCTCGGCAAGGACTCGATCCGGCAGATGGAGCTGATGCGCTTCTACCTACAGCTGAAGCAGGATCCCCACGGCCCTAACTTGGCCCTGTTCGTCGGCAACCTGCCGCCCGGGCTGTCGCAGCGCAACTACGAGCACATACTGACGGAATTCCTCGGCTTCGAGAACAAGTTCAGCAGCATCGGTCCCATCTACTACGAGTACGGCTCGCTAGTGATCACCTACGAAAATGCATCCAAAGCTGTAAGTTGAGCAACGATCAACCGAACCACCGTCCCAGGGACATTGTTCATATATCTGATGTCGTTCACGCGCTTGCGACTTACAGGTCCGTGCATTCCAAGCCCTGCGGGAGTCGAAGTATGAGGAGAAACATTTGCTCGTGCTTCTGTTGCCTAACATCGAACCGAGCATGGTGCCAGCGGGAGTCCAACCGTTGTTGGTGTTTGTCAATGTCAAGTCCGGTGGATGCCAGGGTCTAGAGCTTATTAGTAGTTTTCGTAAATTATTAAATCCATATCAAGTGTTTGATTTGGATAACGGTGGACCACTGCCTGGGTATGTTTCGGCTGCTGCGTCCGGCTGACTCTTTCCGACCTCGTTCGCTAACCGACTATCCATTCGACCCAATTGCAGACTATACGTTTTCCGACACATTCAGGACTACAAGATTCTGGTGTGTGGTGGAGATGGCACGATCGGTTGGGTGCTGCAGTGCCTGGATAACGTTGGTCAAGACTCGGAATGCTCTAGCCCTCCGTGCGCCATCGTGCCACTAGGCACTGGTAAGTGCGTCTTGCGCTCGCGGGATGTTCCAGCATCGATGTTCACAAACCCTTCTGTTTGCTTGTGGCTTGTAGGCAATGATTTGGCACGTGTGCTACGCTGGGGCGCCGGTTACACCGGTGGCGAAGATCCGCTGAATCTGCTGCGTGACGTTATCGACGCGGAAGAAATACGGCTGGACCGCTGGACGGTGGTGTTCCATCCGGAGGACAAACCGGAAGATGCCACACCGAAGGCGCAGCCCAACTCAACCGGTAAGAAGAAGAAAATTCAACAACAGCAACAGCAACAGCAACAACAACAACAACAACAGCAATTGCAACAGCAACAACAGCAGAACCAGCAACACCATCACCCATCGGTGGCGATCGTAGCCAACCCGGCGCAAGGTCATTTGCTGTACTTTGATGGCTCAATCGCATTTATCTCTCTCTCTCTCTTTTTATCTATTTATCTGTTTCTGTTATCCTATCTCTCGCATTTGGCCGTCCTCGCTTTCCTTTGCTACCGTTTTCCACCCCTCGGTACACTCCCACACACGTACATCTCTCGCTCTTGTTGCTCTCTCTACATACTTGCCCCTCCCCTGCGTATTTCTCTGATGCGATTATGTCAGTTATGTCTCTGTACACAAAAACAGTATTTACTAGTGGTGCATCCTTTCGTTTGACACATCGAGTCCACCTTACGCTCGTGAAGTGTGGGTACTGTTTTATTATTTTGATATAATTAAGTTTGAACACTACACACCAAAGTACCCCAAACGCGACAGTAAGACCCCCGAAACTTTGCTCATGCAGAATATACCCTGTAAGAACGTTCTTACATAGTATCGCAATCCACCGTAGCGAGTTGCCCGATTCCCTCTCCAAATGCAATGCCGTGTAAA
Source organism: Anopheles dirus (assembly GCA_000349145.1). NCBI lineage: Eukaryota > Metazoa > Arthropoda > Insecta > Diptera > Culicidae > Anopheles > Anopheles dirus. The sequence continues at coordinate 4,976,509 of KB672713.1, read as the reverse complement.
AAACTACCACTGGCTTGCTGCTTGCTTACTTTACAATACGCTACCGACAGTAGTGCTAAAACTACCCGGTCTCTTCCACCGTAGAGGCCACCTCATGGCGGTTCAACTTTGTACGTCCATCGTAGCTTGTAAGGAATGAATAATATGCATGCTAAGTGTGTGTTTGTTTTTTTTCTCTGGTCATCAATGAATCCAAGGCCGGCATCACTGGATTCGTGGCCGCCGTCACTTGTCAACTGATTCATGGCGACTACCACAGAAACCACATCTTCTCTTGGTCGACGTGAAATTGTACAAATACTAATCCTGTTGGAATACTTCAAATGTCGACCAAACAGGTCCCCGTCACTGCTCAACCACTTTGTACGGGACAAGTCCCATTAGCCCAAATTTTGAAAACAATTTTGGATAGATTGTGAGCTGTGATGAGATGTGTAGATATACACCGGGACGATTGTCTGCTGGAGCTGAGTTTAATTTTAGCCTTGAGGAAAGTTTAGAGAATTGTCGGAGAAATGTATTTTAACCATGTTTGTTTGAGACACCAACGGGATGCACGCTAACGTGAAGACATTTCAAGTATAGTTTTACATAACGGCAATGGGTGAAACAGCCTGCGACGCACCTTCCGCGAGTGATTTTCACTATTATTTACAACTATATTTCCTCATAGTACCAACGCGAACTAACAACTACATACATAGTTGATGGATGTTGCTGTAAATACTGTTCTAGGCCGGTCGATGTTGTTGTTGATATGCTCGTTGTTATTCTTGGAATGGATGTATTTGATGTGTATGAGCGCCACAAGTGTTGCACTTCGTCGATTCCGTGGTTGGTAATGGCAATGAAGCATCGGCTGATTGCGGCGAGGTTACGGTGAAATGGGGAATAGTCCGTTTGCACATTTTGCCATACCTACCTCGAACGGTGGTGCTGTTACATGGCGCACCGGCAAACCCGAATCGAACGAAGAACGACACAGGCACCAGTCAAGCGTACCATGTAGACGGACCGTACGGCCGTTTGTGAGCATAGCGGAACGCATTGTTAACGAAACTGATCACCACTTTCACAACCGCCCACCAGTTGTCGGAGGCGCCCAGAGTGAAGACAACTCGCAGATCTTCGTGATGAACAACTACTTCGGTATCGGCATCGATGCCGACCTGTGCTTGGACTTCCACAACGCCCGCGAGGAGAATCCGAACAAGTTCAACTCCCGGCTGCACAACAAGGGCGTGTACGTGAAGATGGGTCTGCGGAAGATGGTTGGACGCAAGATGGTCAAAGAGCTGCACAAGGAACTGCGGCTCGAGGTGGACGGCAAGGTTGTGGAACTGCCACCCGTCGAGGGCATCATAATACTGAACATCTTAAGGTACGGTATCTTCGGTGTGCCAGCCATGTCCGGTGCCTGTGTGTAATGCCTTTCTACCGTTCCCTCGACAGCTGGGGTTCCGGAGCCAATCCGTGGGGACCGGAAAAGGAGGATCAGTTCAGCAAACCCAACCACTGGGACGGCATGCTGGAAGTCGTCGGCGTCACCGGTGTAGTTCATTTGGGCCAAATTCAGTCCGGGTTGCGCTCCGCCATGCGAATAGCCCAGGTATGTTCGGCAGTGCACCCCTTGGGCAGGTGCTTATCCGAAACATGATCCGGTGTCTAACTTTTTTCTCGATCCAACAGGGTGGCCATATAAAAATTCATCTTCATTCCGACATACCGGTACAGGTCGATGGAGAGCCGTGGGTTCAAAGTCCCGGTGATGTTGTCGTACTGAAGTCGGCATTGAAGGTAAGCCAAATCTGTCCATCCCTCGAGCACCTCACTCTTCTGATGAACAAACAATCTTTCCGTTTTCGCTTTTGGATAGATGTTTTGTAGGAATGTGCATGCGTGACAATTTCGATTATCGTTTCCTTCGTAAACTGCATACTACCAGATCAAGTTTTACACTTCGTTTCGTGAAGATTTTTTGTACAAATAAGTCATACCCAAAACCGACCATTTGCATGCAAATAACTCGTACGTGCATCAGCGCACTAACCGCATCATTCATCCCCCACTAACGGAGACGCACAACGCGTTGATATCACATTGATAGTACTGTTGCGTACAATAGTAGTTCCTTTCTTTTCCGTTGGTATTTTCGATTTTTCCTTTTATGGTTTCCCTTACGTTGTGTGCTGTAACAACATGCTGTAAAACATACGCGTGACAGAATTGACATCTGACATCGTCATACCTACCGTTTCTTTGCCCCTTTTTTGTTGTGTAAAAACACAGAACTATTCATTCGTTTTTCTTTCCATTCGCTAGTGGTGTAAGCATAAAGACTCAAATGCTGTGAGCGATTTTTCCTAGGACAACATGCAAGCAGCAGCTTTAGGGGCAGTTGTACATTAAAATAGAACATCATTTCCTTACGTTCGAACTGCACTCATTAACGTTAATTTCAATAACGAATAACAAACTCCGTGAACTATGCGCCATTCGGTTGATTTAGTTCCTTTATACATCGACCAATTGTACGTGTGACATAAGCCAACCCATCGCTTACAACATGTTTCGTTTTCTGTACCTAGTTTGCCTCCCCAACACGTACCCGATTGCATCATTTTCCTGTTTTCATTATTTGCAGTTTTGTTTTGTTTCACTAGCTACAACATAAAGAGACAAGCATAATGACGCATTTTTATGTAGTAAATAATAATGACATCTAAAGGCCAATCAGGAGTCGAAGGCATACGCTCATGCTGCTATTAAAACCAATCCAAAGGCCGTGTGGTGTGCGTGCGTGTGCGTGTGTGTGTGTGTGTATGTGCGAGTGTTTGTCGTGAATGTCATGTAAAAACCATAGAACTAAATCACTGATAATATGTGTCAAAGCAAACCCAACCCCTGTTTTCCGACCGATACTGATCCAAACCTTAACTGCTATTAACTTTCTATAGGCAACGATGCTGAAGAAAATTAAGAGCAAACGGAGGCTAACAGAACCGCATATCTCACCGGCCGTTGCGGGATTCTCGCAAGGGGGAGCTCCAGAAAATGGAGATCGTGATAAAGACGCCCTGAGCGGAACCTAGAGTACCCGTCCGTCCGGTCCTAGCTTTCTATTCTCCTGTTTTCTATGAACTCGCTAACGAACACCCGGTGAATTGTTACGCAGAACGCGACCATGGTCCGAAAAGTGCACCAATGATGCGGGAGACATGCAAAGCAAACAGATGAAAACACACTATTTAAAAACTTTCAATTTCCGCCAGCGGAAAGTGGCTAGGGCCAGAGCACTAGTTTTTAGAGCGTTTATGATTGTGAACTGTGTCTATCTTTCGTTACCACTACGTCTAACGCGTTTCGTTCTACCCACGCTTCTTCTGTTGAGTTATGATCGTTGTGAGATCGTTCATTGAACCTCGGTTAGGTAACTTATTTTCTACTCGATAACGTAATAAGTAAGATCAGTTAGTCCTAGTGGAGAGCGCATTTTAATTAAAAAGAAAACAAAGGAACTCGTTCAGCCCGTAGGCAAAACGACACACCTTGCGTCATGTAAATGTATTCTAAATACACCCATATACCACATGCCTTCCAATACGATTTTAGTTCCTCTCAAAGCAGAGCACATGATGCTATCAACGCCAACCATCGTACTTATGATTTACCCCGTTAAGGGTATGCCCCGCGCGCGCTTTGTGGAGATCGTTTCAACGCGATCCACAATCGATCCCTGAGGCAAATATCACTTCGCCAGGAAGAAAACCAAAGATTTTTCACGATTAACCGCCCAAGAAACATAAACCAACCCGTTTTTATACGTGTGTAAGCGAAGAAAAAGCCTCCTGCTCTCATATACGACCATTGACCCTTTGTTATTCTCTCTCTCTCTCACACACACTCTATCTCTCTCACATGTAATACTGCACATTATGGTATGTGTATTTCGAATGACTTGATATGTATACTTATCGATTGTTCTATTGACGCACGCCACAGTAGAAAGAAGTATCGCCATTTCCGACCATTGTCACCTTACCGAACTCTTCTCGACACACGAAACCTTTCAAAAAAAAACTCTTAGTTCACGACACCAACACCATACCAGTCACCACCACCACTACCACCACCATCAGAATACCACGTACGCAATACTAGTACCCGGAAGTAATACAAGGATGAAACGAACTGTCAACATGTCACTTCAACATCGCCCACCTTCCACCACACATCGAACCCTGTTCCGACGGATTACATGTCTCATTACATACACATTCGCAAACCTATTGTTTCACAGAACATTAACCATTGTTTCTATTTTGCATTCAAACTTACTATACGAATCCTTCTACCACACGTGTATCGCATTGCCCGTATGCTCAAGTTCGGTTATCTATCTTATGATTCTAGTTTACCTACATGATATTGCATTTCTTCATTCAGTACAACATCAATTCTTTGCCATTTGCATTACGTATGATTGCTGCTATCGTATACAAAGATTTTTCGCTATTTTTAGCTACTTTACTATCGTTCATCTATTGTTTCAATATATCTTTCTACTTGCTCTATCGTCTCGTATGTAACGGGTTGTAGGTTTTTTATGCATACGCATATTTGCATATATTTATATACTTTCCATATCTTTCTACGACCATTTTCTTTTCCGTTTGTCACTGTTTGTTCAATTCGACTCCAACTGTGCTATCGAAGAGCTTGCGATTCTCATTGGCAAAAACAAGTTAATCACATCGCTGCTATGATGTTCTTTGGTTGTTATGTTGTTTTTGTATTCTTAAACATGCCACGCGAACATAATTCTTCAAACAGAGCATTATTTGCCTTTAATTTTTACTTAATCCGTTTGTTTTAATAGTACTATGTATGATTACTTCGTTGGTATATTGGTTCGTTTTTGCATTTAATTCTGATTTGTTTGTGTTTAATAGTAAATGATTATTTGAAAGATGGAACTTGACATTCCTCGGTACCAGTTAGTTTTTTGTTTAGTTCTTTAGTCCGAACTGCTGCAGCATATGAATTGAAATATTGGTTATATTACACATTTGTTCATTTCAAGTTTGTTTAATTAGTTCATTCCGATTTGTATGCTTCTATTGTATTTAAAAGTATTTTCAATGTTTCATTTCCGCATTGATTTGCTCTAGATAGTTTGCTGGTATAATTAAATATTACTCAACAACAAATGAAACAAAATTGATCATTACATATATTATTACTTCACCACGATCACAGATGATGCTAAAAATGGTTTTCAATTCTTCTTTCTTCTTTCTTTTTTTCAACCGTGGATGTCAAAAATAAACGAAACAAAAACCTAAACCAAACCAATGTTTGACACACACAAACACATACACACACACACACACACTACTGTTTTATGTCGGATACTAAACACTCGTTTAAATTATCAATTAACAATGCCGGAACACGTATCTGATCACGTTTGTTCAATCACCCAAAAACAAACCAACCAAACCGCAAACAACAAAACGCCATCATCAAAAACGAATAAAAACGAACATTCTTTGCGACCGTATCATGTATGCTTTAAAATATCGTACCAACTCTCGTACCCGCGGAACATGAAACGATGTGACCCCACGATCAACGATACATCACAACTATCACTCTCTCTCTCACACACACACAAACATGCACACGAACACACGTATCAATGCAATAAACTACCCATCACAACACACCAACCGCGGACACACACACACACGCCAATCCCAATATTTTACTCTCATTGGACCGGACGACGGCGACGACGGCGACGACGTGCGCACAAATGTGTACAGGCAACAATGTTGAAGAAAATGAAAGGCAAAATGAAACGACGCAACACCGAGCCCACGATGCAGGTGATGGGGCCATCGGGGATCCAGATGACGCTCGCTGCTCCCCAGGAGCCCGACGAGGTCGACTCCAATAATACAGATTTTTGAATATGGTATAACGAGCGATTAATTTAACGTGCTTCGTCGTTTGCGGGTGTTTCGTGGGAGAAGGTGACATAGAGCGGATGGAACGGAGTGAGCGAGGGTGTGAATCGGAGGAGACGCTCAGACGCTCAGCTACGACGCCGTTTGCTAGTGTCCATCACAATTCGGACGCGGGCGAAACACAAAACCGTACCGAGATGCTTGACGATTAGACGCTAGTCACCGTTTTTGCGCCATATCGCTACGAAGCCTAGCATGGTCACTGGGTGCTGAACGTCACACGCGACTGGAATTTGATGTTGTCTCTCCCATATCATTTGAAAGTACCGTTAGTTTGGAATACATTTACAGATGATTAGCTTTTCAACTTCCGATCAGTTATGCTTATTATTTGTTCCATTATTTGTCCTCTTTTTTTCTCTTCATACTCAGCATATACCAATCTCTTTCACTTTCACTCTCATTTCGTTTTTATACCTATTGTGAAGAATCAAATTCAGTCGGATGCAAGACAACCCCAACCACTGTGTGTGTTTGTGTGTTTTGTACGTGGTTACGATTGTGGTGTCTGCCAGGCCAGCGAAGCGAACGGCCATCAAAAGCCGATAGCAAGCGTAAAGGAAAACCCTTCTCCCACATACACACACACACCCACACACACAAATGCGCCCACAACCACAGTCAAGTGAGCAGAATTAATGCATGTAGAGTTTGTGGAACTTAGCGTACCAGAGCAAACCCCCCCGTAAAATAGCTACTAACAACAATCACTGAAACAATAGCAAGCATAGGAAACGGACAAAACCTTCAAACACAAGCACACGCACCAGCAAGAGCCGAACAAAAAAAAAACACTGTGTACAATGTAACGATAGCGACCGGATGATGGAGAAGTGCGCTCCCGAACGGAAGGTAGTGGCGGTAGCATTGCGGGATAGAGGATAACAAACATCTGTAAAAAAAACAAACCCCCACATGAAACACGATAACAAAATTCTATGTATATGTATGTGTCTGTGCGTGTACCGTGTAGTAGATAATTCACGTCGAACTAGAACAGTGTGAGCAACAGTCGCGGCCGGAGGCTGGAAAGCGTGGAAACTAGGTTGAAAGCTAGCGTTCAGCAACGAGGCGATACCCGCCTGACCGCGCGAAACATCAATATTTACAAACGAATGATCGGGCGAATGACAGGCGCACGGGAGGCGAATCTATTCAAGTACTAAACATAGCATAACATACCAGCAAAAACAAGTAGGAAACAAAGTGCGCATATACAATAGTAGTGCAATGAAACCAAGAGCAACACAGGAGTAAATAACAGTAACAACTAAGTAATTGGGCGACGGCGGAGAGCAAGTGTAACACAGTAGAGCAACCCAGTAGGTAAACCACCAGCAGAGAGGGGCGCGAAGACGGAATACCAACGAGTGGACGAGCAGCAAGTGTTATCACACATTTCCACACCCCGACACCCAATCGGAACGAACGATAACAATCGTTATGCAGCAACAACAACAACAACAACAACAGAAAACAACACACAAACACACACATCCCCGGCACCGATCAGCCAACAGAATCCATCTACCACAGACCACAGCGAGGCAGTAGCCATAGCGACAGCCGCAGCATCAACAACTCTTCAAACTACCGATCGCAGCAAGCAGTGGAGCAACAACACAGAAACACAGCAAACTGACAAAACATCGACAAAACACCCACTCGAACACAACACAGACCGCGAGAGAGGTGCGCAGGTGTGACAGCAGAAGGCAGCAGGCATACAAGCGTGTAAGAACGTTAAATTAATGGCTCTTTATTTGCTTGAACGAAGCAAATAGCAGTAGAACCACCGACGGCACCGACAACCACCGCCGTCACCACCCACCTCCCACCCGGGATTGGGTCAAGACATTGGCGGGCGGGCGGTGTTTGGGTGAAGAACTAGGTCTAGGATACGTTTTCTGACAGTAGGTGTAGGACTCGTGTAGCGGGTGATGATGAAACCCCCGGTAACCGCGTTATGAACCACCCGATCCGGTGTAACCCCGTTTTGGTTTTGGAGGGACATGTTAAAAGTTTGCGTTTGAAAAGTTCTTCAAACATCGTCTACCGCGGATCTTTTTGAGGTTAACTCATTCGTTCCCTTCGTCCCTGCCGGTCTGAGTACAACCATGTTGAGGATGTTTTACCTTCGACATTTTAGAAACGTCTTTATTTCTCTGATAACTCCGTTGGAAAGCTTTGAAACATTTCGTCCGGAACAGGAATATCGGTTCCGGAACTCATGTGCCAGAATCAACTTTCATCACTGATCCGAATGAAGTAGCTATTTTCGGTTTGTTTCTTTCCCTGAATCCAACTCCAACCCAATGTCCCCCGAGCGGAACTATAGCGCGGTTTAGAAGTCAACAAGGCTAGTAAATGGAAGTATGATTACTCTAAACGTTAATACGAATTTAGGTGACGTAAGGGCGCAAGATGAATTTCGCAAACAATCACGAATTGTGCACAAACAATTACAATCGCGCAAATGTAGCGTAGAATTCCGGCAAACCCCGCCCGGACGGGGAGGGGGGGGAAGTAGGTCGCTTACCGGAAGGCAGAAATTCGCACACGAAGCAACTTAGCACGTGGCGCGCGCAAACCTAGCACGGTGCGAAGCGGCCACAAAATCGAACAACCGTTTGCAAACCGGATCTCGATGTGAATGTTTATTTCGCCTTGAAAGTTGTTTTTTTTTATTCTTCCGTTCCGTTGAGAAATCAAATTTGCCTTGTACTATCGGATAATGGGCGTAGCGAAAGCACGAAACGGCGCAGCGAAAGTGGCGTGGTGCGAAAATCGCGGAACTCTGCCGCTATTTTCGCAGGGAAGCAAAATTTTAAAACTAATCGGAATCGGAACACGTCTGTAGCGGGCACGCGCCTGTGCCGGTTTGTTTTGCGTTGTGTTTTTAGTTGTATTTGTTGTAAACGAACGACAAGGAGACTTAACAGTCCCTTTTGTTCACTCGTATCACTCGTAGGAGAACGATGCTAGCGCAAGCGTCCCGCCGCTCGTTTAGTAGTTTGGTAAGGTAGAAACGACAGCAGGGGGGACATGCATTGCGACATGAGACATGAGCGAAGCAGAACACATCTAACCCACACCGTTTTGAATGGACACCTTACTCCCAAACACACACATACACGGAAACTAAATACACACACACACACACTCACACACAGTACATAACATCAAATGCACAAAACAAAGAAGCAACGGTTGCGAAGCTACAGTGCAACACAATGTCTTTATAATTGTAAAATGTAATTACAACAATTACGTTACGTATGGTATTTTACCAGCTTAAATAGTAATACACGAACACCACAATGAACACGTACACACGCTGTCACATAGACGTTCTCTCTCTCTCTCTCTTTCTCTTTCTCTCTCTCTCTCGAGGAAAACAAGTCACATTGGAAACAAACACGTTTGTATGAATCTAGTTCCTTAGTTTGACAAACACCATACACACGAGCATAGTAGGCGGAGGAAATCCAGAGTGTCCAAAGTAGGAGGAAGAACTGTGTCGGTTCCTCACGCTCCATTCGGTATATCTTGAGTGGTCGAGCAGAGCGAGAGAGAGAGAGAGAGAGAGAGAGAGAGAGAGAGAGAGAGGTACAGCTCCACCCCAAAAGTGGAGTTGACCAGAACAAGAAGAAGAAACAGAATATCCCCACCCCCACACAGGACAACATCTTGCCCGTTATGGGCGGGGGGGGGGGAGTAAGCTATACAACGAGATACACGCTTTGGGACAATACAACAGCTTCCCAGCTTCGAGTGCGGGATCCTGCAATCGAAGGAACCTGTGCTCCGAACGCAGCAACACACGCCGATCGCCGCGATGCGGCGCAAGTGTTGTGTGTGAGGACAGCATCACCACATGGTCAGAATGCGAGTCCACCACAACATCCACCACCATCTCGCACTCTCGTTGACACCCCACCAGAGAGAAGGAGAGGCTTCCTGAAACCCATTCCGGGCCGAATGCCACGCCTGGATGGCCGAACTGCGCGCGCCTGCCAACCCAACGTGCAGTGCGTGCGCAGCGTTCGCCAACCGGCTGCGGCATTCCCGGAGCCACGGCTTTAGTTTACGTTGGGAAGCCCGGAAGTAGCCATCCCGGCGCGAGGGACGCACAAAGCCCCACTAGCAAAACAACATCCGCCAGCCCCGGCCAAATGTATGAGTGCAGCAAACGAAACAAAAAGGCGGAAGCAATGGGCCCTTACGCCAGCAAAGGCCCCATCGCTTCCCACCTCCCCGCCCTCTCCCCTCCCCATACCCCCCCGTCGCAAAATGGAGACCCATGCACGCGTCCCAGGGGCATATTTCCCATCAGGTCGGCGCGCAGGCATTCCCCGATCCCGGCAGCTGCCCGGTGGCAGGCACCGGTTTTGTCCGCGCGAATGAACGAATGTCCCCTTCTCTAGCTCTACCACGTGTGATCGAGTGTGCCTGTGAGTGTGTGTGTGTGTGTGTATGCGTGTCAAAAACCGTGCCCACCGTGCTCGGCTACGGGTACGTCGGCGGATCGTAAGCCCTGCGCGGGTTGGCCGCGCGCGGAAAACTGGATCCGGGTGCATCGGTCCACCGACTCCATTTTGCGCCACATCTCCCGCGCACTGCGCGTGTACGGAGGTAAACCACCGTAAAGCTCCCCGCCCCCACCCCCAATACCGCCCCAACCCTTCCGGCCGGCAACCGGTGAACCGGTTGTTCGGGCGGGAAGGACGACGCACGCGTGTGTTTAGTTCAGGAAACGGTGAAACAGTGCGTATTTGGTTGATTGTTCGGTTCAGGTCTTTGATTTCGCGGTACGCTCTACGTTCGGTACACAGATCGCTCCACGCTGCTGGGACATCGGGCCATCCGGCCGCATCCGGTGTCCGCAGCTTTCATCCCGACGTTGGCCGCTCCTGCCGGGTTCCGGAATGCTCCGGGAGGAGCCGGCTCCAACGTTGGGCCCCACCTCTTTCGTCTCCGCCACTCCCACCTCTCTCGCTGTCTCCCTTACCCACCCTTCTCTTTCTAATCTTATCTCACTCACCATCGAGAAAAGGGTAGGGGCTCAGTGTGACTAACTCTCACTCACCATCGGCGCGCTGTGCAACCATTCCGGCAGAACATCCCAAAGCAAGCGCAACAGCCGCACAGCGCATTCGTGTCCCCGGACCGTGTCCCCCGGCAGATATCCGCGGTTTGCTTTCCTTTACCGGCGTTGGCGACGGCTTTGCTGTCGAACGAAAAACACGCGCCCCTCGGCAGCCTTCGTTGGGGAGCCAGTCCGGAACAACACGACCGTTCCCCACCGCATCCCCAAATCCCGGCTAATCCCTCCCCGTCCTGGTCCGTTTGTCCGGACGGTGCGCTTTGGTGGGGACTTGAGTGTCTTCACCCGGCACACACCCGGCAAACGTTTTTTTTCCCCCACCATTTGGGCTTAACCGCACTGGCCGAACCTCCGACCGGCTGCCACCAGGGGTGTCGAAGACGCCACACAAACCGGGATGTGTGTGTGTGCGGGACGCGTTAGCCACCGGGAGCGTGACGCGAATGCCGTGTACCAACCCAGTGCCAGCAGTTAGTAACACATACCCGTTTCTCGATGGTGACCACTCCGCCTGCCACACCCACCGCCAATAGGTCGCTTACGTTTACGGTTGCTAGTCGTCAGTGCGATAGTGTTCGCGAGGTCACCACGGGCTTTTCGTTGCCAGATCTTCCGGGTTTCGGTTCGTACGCCGTCGAAAGTTTCGACGGCGGTTCGCCCTGCGTTCGTTACATATCCCTCGGTTGATCCTTTTGCTCGGTTAGTCACTCATACATTTCGGCTCGAAGATGCCCGTCCCGGCCGGCCGGAAGCTGCCCGCCGGTGCCCGTAGGCGGGCGCCCCGGGGGCTTCCGGCTCGCGGACCGGCATCGCTAGTGCGGGGCGCCGGGGACAGAAAAAAAAACGAATCGTTCAAGTATTTCCTCCGTTTGTATGAAGCGACAAAAAACGCTGCACGTTACGTTCGTTGTTATCAAACTGTGGTGCGGAGGCGAAATAAGCGTATAAGAAAACACACACAAGGGAACTACAGCATAATGGTCTAGTTGGTATGTAATGATAATAGTAATGCGAACAATTATTATTATTATAATTAACATGTAATAAGAGGGAAATGGTGGGGCGAAAGAGGAAGAAAACAAATGTGCCTAGAGGCACTTTGGCGGGCATTTAAGGCATAAACACACACACACACAGTCAGTCTAGGCAAGATGAGTGAAAAAATGAGAAAATAAACTGACCATAATATATTGCAGTATATCCTTCTAATGAAAAAGTTAAAATAAACCAAAAAAAATCTCAAAATAGAGTTGATGTAGTGTGTCGAGACGGAAGGGTTGAAAGCGGGAGCACGTGGGGGGTGCAAAGGAGGAAGCTACGAAGATAATCACGAAAACGTCGAGAAAAAAATGAACATAAAATCATGAAAAACAACAAAAAATATAACATAACATAACTGAACATGGCAAAAGAAGAAAAAATCAAAAAAAAAAACAACAAACAAACAAACGACAACTCAGAAGAGGCAGAAGCGGGTGCGACAGGACACAACACACTGGGCTGCGCGCGCGCTCGCTAGGGAGTGGTTTTCCAGGGGGTCCGTATCGTGCCAATTTCGTGTGTAAATATGGCGAATACGGCGCAGTCGCTTCCAGCAGCACAGGCAGCACCGAGCTAGGAGAGCTGCACAAGCGCTGAGCAAGCGTGAAGTGTGAACAGGAGCGCATTCTGATGTCATACCGATGTTTGTGTGTCGGTGCTACGATCGCAAAACGATACGGGCATCCTCCTGCACGCTGGGGCGTAGTAGGTCACACGTGAAATGCTGGCCCCGGGCCGCTAGCCTAGGGCGGATCGATGGACGGGGGGGGGGGGGCGCCTAACAGTCGCACGGACGCAATGCCAAATGAGGTATCGCAACACACGCACTTACCCACCCACTCACTGCAGCTGACGCGCAAATTGACCAAAACCCGAAGGAACTCGTTGCGATCGTTTGCAGAACAGTAAGAAGCAGGCAAAGTTTAAGTAAAACACCCCCCGCGCGGATGCAAACCAGGCGTAGACACATACGGAGGCTGTGGCAAATGGATGGATGAAATCAAAAGCAGATTCAACAATTACAGCAGCACAAAGCACAAAGATCGTTCGAACGCTAGCAGCTAGCATAACTGTGAGCCGTAGCAGGTGCAGGTCAGACGTGAACCGCGCGGGTCGGCCGTCAGTCACAGTGTGTCAGGCTGTGCCACGTGTTCCGATTCCCGGATCGAACACACCCGAGGACACACCGTACAGTCATCACTACTCTCATACACGCGTACTATACAAGGGAAATTAGCGAACAAAACTAAAAAAGAAAACAAATCGTTTGATGCGCAGTATGGTATACTCCACTAGGGAGGGTAGCGGACAGTAAATCACGAACCCACACGCTCACACAGCGCCAGAGACAGACATCCAAACCAAACAGACAGCAAAGCCACACCAAACGGCACGAACGGAACGGAAAGGAACACACGAGCGGCGTGAACCGTCGCGCAAATCATTGCGCCTGGGTGCTGGGCGATAAACACCCCAGAGTAGCGGTGCCGACCGTGCATGTAGAAATGATAGCGAACTGGCGGGCGGATGGTAGTGGAAGTAAAACAAAAAAAAAGCACGAGGCTCCCATCATGAACATAAACAGGAAAATAACGAATGGGCAGGAGATGTGGATGGAAGAAGAACACACTCACATAACACACACACACAAACACAAAAACAGAACAGATTGCGCGACGAGAACAAAGGAATAGGAGAGCGATCGAGAAACAATACCTCCGGTAGCAAAACAGTGAAAAATACATGCATAAGGAGTAAAAAAAAACAAAAAAAGATAATACACGACGGCGGAGCACGAGAACAGGGGGAAGAAAAAGAAACAAAGAAACAAAGAAAATAACAAAAATAATAATAATAATAATAGCAAAGCCACTAAAAAGAATAAACACAAATGAAAAAAAAACAAAAATGAAACAGAGGATAAACAAAAAACGGTTACACAAGAATCGGTTACTGCAAAAGAAGAGAGCGAGAGAGAGAGAGAGAGAGGGGGAAAACAGAAGAAATACTATTAACTATTTAATAATTATTATAAAGAAGTGAATTATATAAAGTATATATATATATATAAATATATGTGATTATAAATAGGTTAAACATAATTTGTCAATAGCAAGAACAACAAAATATATATATATATATATATACATACATGTATAATTAAAATATACACAAATCAGTAAAATTGATACAACATGTTTTAATCGGCGCTGTACGTTAATACACATATCACATTAACTGACCTGCCTGACCACGAGGTTACAGTATGGTTGGTAGACCGTACGTATTGTTGTGTATCCGAAATAAACGCCTTATTCCACGGACTGTTAAATTCCAACTCCCTCTTACAAATGACTGCTACAATGTTTTTATACCACCTCCAACATTCAAAGGATGCTATAATCTAACACTTATCTGTACAGTATAGTCATTTATAGTACAGGGGTGATGGTTTAAATGGTATCCGCTTAGCTAGTTGATCCGTACAGTGACAGGCACATATCTTAAATCAGACACACGAATTAACGACACTTTTTTTTATTCTAAATTGCAAAATTGTTGCGTGTTTTTGATTACTTATTATGCTCATTCGTATAAGTGGACGGTAAGAGATGCACTTTGTAATGTTTTTACATCGCTTCTCTAGATAATTATTAAACTGAACGCAACGTAAGGAAAGTGTCGCTATTTCAAGGGTCAAATTTGATATACTCTGGCACTCGATACTTTTTTTTACTTTCTAATCGAGCAAAATTTAGCAGCCTGTCCAGCTTGAGGCGATCAAGATTGATCAAGGCTTACGGAGACCCTAAGCGGATAGATAAGATACGCCTTTATTAAATATTGTGCGAACACTAAAAAATAATGTATTGATAGATGAAAAGAAAGGTTTTCGTAGAGCTCTTCATGCTAGCGGTTCCTCCACATGGTCATTTCAAGCTTACAGGGCAACCAAAACTCATTAACATTTTCCTCTCTAATGCGGCTCAAAAGGCTTCGTCAGATATGGACATGTCTCTAATGGAACTACTAATGGGAATACTATTGAGCAATGGGACTTTGGGATTTGTTTCTATATGCGCGAGCGAGGGGGAAAATATCGATGTTCGGACGACCTGGGAGAAACACGTACTCGATGAAGGTTTATAACTTACTGATTTTTATTCGTAAGGAACTTCTGCGTTGAGGGGATATGTTTTTGTGTCTGAGTGTGAGTGCGTAAGGGATGTAGTTTTGTCCACAGGGCTACTTATGTTTTATATAGTCAAAACTTCGTCCGTCACGGTAGATTCGATAAATAAAGGAGGTATTTCACACTAAGATATGATCCGCTGCCTGTGATATTCATGTTTTGGACGACTTCGAAGGTGCGCCTTCGAATCACCTATCGGTACGTCGCCACCATGTAAGGATATTAGTATTTTGTTTGTAGGGTCGCTGCTGGTGCTATCATCAATTTTGTGTTTGCCGTACAACTGCAAATCGATATATTCTACTACATACCTGTTGGTAGGTATGCGCCACATAGTACAATGGTTATGCCCAATTACATTTACATTTACATTTATTTCGTTACATTTATTTCGTTTCGTTACATTTACATTTTTTTTATTTATTGTCCACCATATTAGGTTTAACAAATGTCGAATACTTAACTATTACTTATATCCTAGTCCGTAGTCATGAACACTAAAACAAAGACGAAAAACAGAAACAACCAAAGTCAGAAGGGAACAGATGGGAAAGACAGAGAGTATTGAATAGAATCGAGGGATAGGGTACGAAAAGAGGATAGCGGGGAGTTAAAGTCAAAGATGTGATAGAGGCTGTTGAAGCGTCGAAGACATACATACAAGAAAGGGTTCATTAGTACCGTATTTTGTCTGTCTTGAAGACTCAGCAACGAAAGACAAGGGGATGCGGGATAGGAGTGAAGGCACGTCAGTGACCCCCAGCACAAGTCCGGCAATAAAAATAGCCTGAGCACGACTACGCCGACTCTCGAGTAATTCCAGGCCTAATAAACGGCAACGGTCTTCGTATGTAGGAAGCGTAAACTGACTGCGACCCAAAAAACGAGACAGAGCAAACCTTGAAAAATGATATAAGCGTATGCCAACTTCTGGTTTGGCTGATAGAAAATGGTGGAAGAGCAGACAGGTGAGACCGTATCTTTGGTGGTAGCTAAGGGTCTTGATTGTTTTCCATCCATTTTCACCTGGTATGTGACGTTGACTGTGGCTGCAAAGTTTTACCTTGGCTACGCGGTCGTACCTTGAAACCGATGAAAACATAGAAGATTTTCAAAAAATAGTGCTATCGGAAATCATGCATTTTTTGTCCATTGTTTCAGTAATGACATGCAGACATCAGTGTAGAGAAGAAATATGTGACGATCCGTTATCGGGGAGAATATTAGAATCAATTTATGAATTCAAAAATCAACGAAAGCTTTCTAAAATGTTCTAAAGCTTTATTTGAGCTTTTTCATACCCCAACTGAACATACAGTATCTAACTTGATAGTGTAAACGCAGGATAGGCTGCGAGAAGAAAACATTGTGATTGTCAAAATATGATTGTTTACCAAAAATGATATCACGAAAAGTTTGTTGAAAACAAAGCTGTATTGCCTGGTTTTCCTGTTGTTTATCGTAAATTAAACGGATTTATTTTGTTTAGAACTTGTAAAGATATCGCGTGTTCATCAGGCATAGGAAATAACAAACGACAGGAGTACGACGCTGGCCGTATCATTAGCTTTCCGTCTCGCAAGAGGAAGAAGAAAACGGTTTATTGAATCAGTTCTATCTGTTGTGCGTTCGTCCACCGGCGGAATATCTGATGCGCCATAGGGAAAATGGCCCTGTCTAATGTGCTAATATTGAGCCAAATTGTTGGTCATGTGTTTGCATTTATCCTTTCGATGTGCATCTACATTCCGCTCGCAGTTCACGTCCGATCCTTCGAGTAAGTTCGATGCTGTGGGTGCGGATGAGTGCTATGGAAATTCCCTATGTTGCTGTTCTTCCTTTACAGTGGTCACTGTCTGTTGTTTACCACTGGGACATGGCAGGAAAAAGATGGTTTGTTCGATGTGAGGTGGGCGTCTGAAGCATATTGTAACTATCCGATCATTGTTGGCGTATGCTTGTTTGTTATTGCTGGAGTACAAATTTATCGGTGAGTAATCTTATTCAATGCTCATATTGTTGCTTCTGTTGTTGTAATGGTGTTACACCTGACTTTTTTTTTGCAGGATGGCCCTACTGGCGTATCGAGAACTTGAGAGCTCTTTTCTAGGATTGTTTTTCGATGTGGTATTCAGTATTTCCTTATGCGCCATGACCCTAATTGCCGCCATAATAATTACACTTGGTTTTATGGCCTGGTGTGGTGAGATGACCCAACGTTTTCCTTCGTATGTTACCAACTATATCTCTATGGCAGAATCAGCTTTTAGTTACGAATGCTCTTTATTGCAGATGCGAAATTGCGGATGGCCAAAACATAACCAACGTGGAGCTCAACATCCAGACGTCCGGGTTCTACATAGAAATGGGCACAGCACAGTTTGGTGCCTGGGCATCGTTTGCAACTTGGGTAGGTTTGTCCGTCTTTTCGCTGTTAAAATTGATCAATAACCATCAGGTGCGCAACATTCGCGTTTCGATGTACATCGAGCGTCAGCGCTTAGTAAATGAGGAAGTCTATCGCAACACAACGTCCGAGCTCCCTTCTGGAGCGCTCAGTGATAACTAAAGAAAAAAACCAGCTATTGGCGATTATATTCCAGGCACTACAACCGGTATGACTGGTTTCGCAATGGAATAAACAGTGAAATTAAATTAGCCAGTAAGCATATCAATTGAGGTACAGTTTTCCTTACTTTACGTTACTCATTATTTGGTGTATACAGCTTTATTTTTAACATTCTACTGGATTTGTATAGATATGCCTTTATCGCACATTAATGGAAAAAGTGTACGTGAACAGAAATTCCATTGCTACTATGTTACGCTCTCGAATTAAGGTAGGAAAAGTGTAATCCAAAAAAAAAAACGCTAACAAATAAATCAATCAGAACAAACATAGCTAACGTTATGTTACGCTTAGTGATTATTTTGACCATAAAACCTTGCTTAGTTGGTTAAGGAAAAAGCAGTTAGTTTCAATGGAAAATAACTACACGGGAAATATAGCGGTTCGTTCGGATAAACTTGCTATGAATCAAATCAACACTCATAAAATGATAAGAAGAAAGCACGGGGCAAGGCTGAAGGCAAATTCATGCATAAAAAATGCAACAACTGTACTCTGAGTCATAGTTGACATCATTGCACTAGACACTCTCAGAGGATGGGGGGAATAACAGGAGCGTTTGTTCATAATCCCTTATGAACGACGATGTATGTACTGGATAAGTTAATTACTGTTTACAATTCATATGTCAATAAATTATCCTTAATTTACGTTATGTAAGCCCGAATGCGTAAAAACAATTTATGAGATGTTAATGGCTTTCAGAAATTAATAGAGTTATAGTTGTTGTGGATGGATCCTTGTCCTCTGGGGACTCGACGTTTGACAGCGGGGGCTGTCAACGATCGATGTCCCCAGGACAAGCGAGAGTCAC
>KB672713.1:4933204-4951490 GCA_000349145.1 Anopheles dirus | reverse complement strand
TGTCCCCAGGACAAGCGAGAGTCACGATCGGGCGGCCGACACAACAACACGGCGAGAGAGGTAGCGCTCTCTCGCTACAGTGCGCGTTATTGTTAAATGTCTGTGATAATAAAGTATTGTTTTGTACTACGTACTTTCTGTTATGCGTGCATGTTTTATTTGTGAACCATCGTTCATAACAATAGTATTAACTGCATAGTATTCCCAATCGTTTCTCTAATGAAATAGAAGCAATTGTGATTCATCGCACGCGTAAACATTATCAAAACCTGGTCAATTGTTAGCCATCATTACGGCCAAGTTTAAAATTGTCGAACAAGATGTCGGTGACATTTTTGCTTTTTCGAACAACATCGGGTCCATTTCGATGAAGCACGTTTTCACATTGGGGTTTGATTCTTGAGTCGTAACGACGTAACGCACCTCCTTGCTATCATTTTTTTTTTATCTCAAGGGGTGTAGGAAGGGAAAAGATAATTAGTAAACATTAAAAAAATTAAAGTCTATAAAAGTTACCTATAAAAGTTACGTCAACCAATACTAGCGTTCGAGCGTTCGAGGAAATTGCATTTCTTTGAATTTATTTTAATCGTATTGGTACTTCTGCAGCAAGGAAAGCATTACGAAGTTTATCATAACATCATTCATAGTTGGAATGAACAGTTGGAGAGCTAAAACCATGACCTGCCTTAAGCTCTACATCAAGTTATGTATATTTTATGCGTACAAATGATATCACGAGCCGAATTAGTATCCAGAATTCGTATCGAGATTGTTTTTTTCTCTTTAACTTGTCATAAAAAATGGTAAAAATCGGAAAATTTTAACAAAAGCCATATGATCATGAACAATCAAATCCAAATTGATTTCAACTGTGGTTATGGTGCGCTGCTCTTTATGTTTTCCTTTTTAATAGTTCTGAATTTTTAAGATCTTTTCGAATTGATTTCGTTGTGCGATCCTATTCGATAAAACGTCACGAAAAATCGCATGCCTGCTCCTTGGGTAGGGTTTTCAGTATTGACAGATCTGTCATTTGTTGTTTTTCTTCTTCCACTTCTTCTCATTGGAGGTTTGTCAGGTGTTTGCCGAGACGTGTGTAATCTTTTTTCCGTTGTGCCAACTAGTCGTTTCTGTGAAATTTTCCCATTCATCTATAAGGACGATAGGACCTACGCTCCCTCACGTGCGTGCTGCAGCTCACTGCCCCCCCCCCCCCCCCCTTCGTACGGTACCAAGCGAGCGTGTTGTTCGCTTGTCGTGTAACTGCGAGCGTGTGTGCGCGCGTGTGTGTGTGTTTATTTGTGTACACCGGGATTTCCAGCTTGCGGGGAAAGTAAATAGGAAAGGATTTTGTTGCAACCAGCAGTTCACCTCCTCCCATGTCGCGTTCCTGCGGTCCTCCGCAGCTCCAAAACGACAAAAAATTTGTTCGGAATCGCAGCTAAAGAGGCAACTCCATCGGAACTAGTGGCAAGCATCTAGGGCGACACACGGGTGAAAGAAGCGAAAACGTCAACCAGCGGGGATCTCGCTGCTGCTGCTGCTTTGGTGACTCTGCATTTGTGCATGTGTGTTTGTGTATACGTGTGTTTATGTGTACGCGCTGAGCAGGAGTGAGTGTGCTAGCTGGTATCCATTTTTGTTGCAACAATAATCCTAAAGTAGGCGGGTTTTGATGGTGTCGTAGCAAGCAAAAGCAGGACTTGCTTGCTCCGGAATATATCCTTCCGTTTGCACCGGCAAGTAAGGACCGGTGCCGACCAGGAAGTGTCAATTTGAAGCTTTCCGATCAAAATAAAAGGTTCGGAAGTGGTAACACGAAACGAGCCCGACGTCTGCCAAGGTGGACACCAAAGTCGGACACACACTGTAGGGCCGTTTTAGATACGCAGCAACCACATCATCGTTTCAACACTCTTGCCATTCGGTGGTGCCTGCCTGCTACGGACGGTGTTTGTGTCATTTGTCGCGGCCGTGATATCAAAGTGTGCTGATTCTCGGCGTGCTGGGAGCATCCGGGAAAGATTATCGATAAAGAAAATCGCCACCACCCGAAAATTCGTGTGCACACACACATACACGCACACAAACGCGCGCGCGGTCCGCGGGTTGGGAGTGAATGTGGAACGGCCGGCTGTGGCGGCCGGTGTGGTTGGTAAAGCGGAAAGATTGGTAGTGTTGTTGTGTGCGCCCTTGGTCGACGACGTCTAATGCGCGGCGATATGTGGCTGGTGCTTTAGAGCGAAAGAGCGAACCTATCTCATTATACATACCACGGATGGCTTTTCCAGCAGCGGTCGTACGCGGATCTCACTGCTATGCGGTCGGCGAGAAGTGGCAGCAGTGAATGTGTGTGAGTTTCAAATTGTGAAGAAGTGAAAAGTGAAAACACCATCATCAAACACCCTTTCCGAAGGCGACTGGGGAGCAGCAGTACACACACACACACACACCCACACACGCACCCCTTTCTCTGGCCGTGTATGCTCGTTCAGGTGGCTCGGCATACCTCCTCTGTCCTCGTGGTCGGGCGTCCATCGTCCCGTCAGCACCACAAGTACTCCTCCCGCGAATCCACCCTGTGTAATAATATCATTCGGTGCGGGACACCGAAACAACAGCCGTGTCTCTTCGCGTCGCGGTATTAACACACGGCCACGGGTGGGTGCTGTGGGCCCTGTCCGCGTCACGGCCATTACCCAACGGAGCGCATCGGGAAGGAAAACAGAAAAATCTGTACCGCGCCCGCCTGGTGCTGTGGCATTTGGGCAGTAACCAAAAGCCTCGCTGCGGGGAGAGTGGGTGGAGAAAGAAAACAACAACAACTCACACACACTCAGGAGAACCATCGCCTTACCTGGTGGTGATCGCAAAAATACATCTTCCTCATCGGCTGGCCTGCTTGGATGTACGTGACATCGTGAAACTGCGCAACGCTGCTTCCCGACCGACCCCAACAACGCGACGCCGCCGTCACCACCCCCCGGCATAAAATTCCCCCAATAGGGCGCGCACACACACAGCCACGCACGCGACGATGGATCTTTTATCCAAATCGGAAGGTAAGCAACGGGGCCAACATTGTTTTTTCGAACAGGAAAAACAGAAATCCCTGCGGGACATTTTCTCGAAAATGCAGGAAAAATAACGCTGCTGTGAAGTACGTGCGATACAGCCACTCGCCGACACGTCTGAAGTGACCGCCGTCCATCATGAAATGCGTGAATCATCTTTTTTGTCATTCCCTCCTCGCTTTAGTGTTCCCCGTGCCAAGGGCATTTGTACGGGAGGGTGTGAAAAATATTCGTACGTACCTACTCACGTCATCACAAAAATGTGGACACTTTGTGTCATCCTGGTAGCACCATGATGGATGTGCTACTAGGCTATAAAGCAGGCTACAGAATCGTGGCATGTCCTAGAAGAAATAATTACTCTATTAGCTCCATTTTACATCATTCCCCGGGAACAATGCATCGTACACACCCATTTTAATTTACTCCACAGCTGGCCGTTCGTGTCCAGGCATGGTGACTGTGTGCGTGTGTGTGTATATACGGGTGACAACAACAGAGCGGCAAAAACCCCTTGTTGTAGAGGCCGCACTCCACACTAAAAGGATTACATCCATATTACAGTGCTTGCGGCTTCCCGCTTTTGACCTAGTTTTCTACCAGGAAGGGATTTTCCCATGGATCTCCTCCCCATCAGCTTCCTGTATCCGACCTTTCTCAATGCCCGCCCGACCGGTGGCTTGCGCGCCGTGAGACTAACGTGCAATCGCTCACCCGAACGAAATTTCGATGCAACCGTCAAAAGTTCATCGAACCCCGTGCGCTCCGTACCGTACGCGGAATCGGCGGCTGCCAGCCGTGTGCCCTTTGCGCCTACGCCAACAGAGCTCTTCCTTCAACGCCCTTCGTTGTGTATGTGTGCAGAGCTGGTAAGGCTTTTTGCCGAGCGTGGAGAAAAATCCACTGACCCAAATTCGGCTGGAAAACATCAGGAAATGTCAAACGAAATGTCAGGCCTACTGCTCTTTGGGGGAAGGGTTGGTGCGATTCGACCGTGTGGTAATCGTTCTGCTAGCGTCGTCAATCGAGTGTGCATAGGAATAGATAACAAAATTGTGCGCGGTCCTCTTTGTAATGGCGTTTTCGCGTGCCCATACATTATGCATGAAAGGAAGCGATGAAAATATTGCTCCCTATTTCGTCTCCTCTTTCCAGGAAGAAAAGGGAAGCTGTTCATCTGCGAAGCACACCGTAATGGACGCTTCGACTAGTGACCCAATCAGCTAAATATTGTCCCTAGCCAGCAAGGACGTCTTTCCCTCCGCAGGAAGTAAAACCAGGTTCATGTCAACGAAATGGATCGATTGCGGGACACGTTGATGCGCATCGTTGCATGTGTTTCCTGCCATTGATTGCGCCCTCGCACTACTCCCGGTCGATTGAGGCGCTAGGACAACGATTTTCTTCTTGCGAGTTCTTCTCTCACGTTGACGGAGCAGGAAGTGTGATCGATGTCATTAAAATAACTTAGTTGGGTACTTTTTTCTTCAATTTGATTGTTTTTCAAGCCATCCTCTGTTCACGATGTTGATGGCGTGTTCCGTTCCGGTGGAGCTTTCACAACCGTACCCAAGACCCGACCCGCATACGTCATGTGAAGACGAACGG
Organism: Anopheles dirus; assembly: GCA_000349145.1. Classification (NCBI taxonomy): domain Eukaryota; kingdom Metazoa; phylum Arthropoda; class Insecta; order Diptera; family Culicidae; genus Anopheles; species Anopheles dirus. The sequence goes on along the minus strand of KB672713.1, from coordinate 4,946,805 downwards.
AGGGAAGCAAACGGAACGATGCTGATGACTCAATCCGGGACAAAATCGAACTGTGCGAGAGAACTGTCGTTGATGTCATGATGATGATGATTTCTCTGCTTCCCGGCTGCAGACGGCCGCCTGCCCTTCGCGGTGTATCTAGGCCAGACCAACCCGTCGTACGACCACACCCAAGATGCAAGATTGAAAGTGAGAAAGAAGCATCTATTGCTTATGACACACACAGCGGCGCTCACACGCACCTACACTTGTCAGTTTGTGAAGCCCTTCTGGTGTGTGCTGCAGAATGTTCCTGTTTTTTTGTGTTGCTTCTGCTGTGTGTCATACAACAGACACACACACACACACATACACATACACACAGTTTCTTCTTCTGCAGTTACGGCGGAGAGACGTCGCGTCATCGTTCACCAGTGATAAGATTAGCTCCGTAACAGTGCTCCGGGGCACAGACACAAACAGTCCCTTCAACCATACCGGGCGGATGTGGCAAGTACTTTTTATCGCAAAAAAGAAACAGCGAAAATGCTGCCCAACCGAGCGACGTGTTGTAAACTTTCGCGTTATCAGTTATCCTATCTCGTGCCCCGTTCCGTTTTTAATCGCAAGGGCTCACCCGGTTGAAACAATACCATTGACGCTAGCTCTGGTTGATTATATGCTCCATCTTGTCTGGACCAAAAATGGCTCGAATAACGCACGCGCTGCAGTGTGTCGATCGCTCAAGTAGAAGAAAAATGAAATGGACAATCTTAAATCTTTTTTTCTACAATTTATTTGACCATTTTCACACTGGCCTGAACATTTTCTCTAAAACGATCACTTTCGGCGATCGTGTAACGCTCGTTAGGTCTTCCTCGGCTTTATGACTCATTATATACGGCTTTATAGGCGGAACAATCGGTCGCCGTACTTTGTATCACAATAATTTCGCTTTTCATCGCTTTCAAATATAATTTATAGACGTTTGTTTTAGTGCCGCCATATGAAAATGTTTCGTGCATGAAATGTCTCCAGTATCGCATCACCTCGCGCAGCATAACATTCCATGGATCGGTGGTTACATATATTTAAACGAAACAAAAAACGTCCACGCCCCAGTTATCTAGTGGTCTGGGGGTGTCGGCGCCATTTATCGGAATGACTAAGAACGCAAGGCACGAGCAGCGCGTGAACTTGCCATTCTTCGCACGTTTACCGGCCGTGTTTGCGCCATATGCGCCCCGTTTTTCGGCTAGTGTTAAATCGCAAACGCTAATTCGGTGTGTTCGGCGATGCTTTGATTTTGGGAAAGATGTGCGAGATTGTGTCCCCAGTGTGTTCGGGGTTATTTGAATAACACAGCGTTCGTTCCGTGACACATGTCGAAAAGCAGTAGAAATCAAAATGAGAAACAAACATTCTCATCCTTCGAAAATAGCAGATACCTGTCGACCTGTTGTAGAGTTTACCGCAAATGTTCCTACATCTTTTAGGCGCGTTGTTACATGTTTTCAGAATCATCGTTTAATTTATCAATAATATCCCATAATTTCTCAATGGTTTTCCACTCACTTTTTGGAATTCATAATCATATTAATATTTATGGTATAGGGAAAAAGGCTTATGTTATGGTGCTTTTTTAGCATTTGTGTATGAACGTGTTACCGTTTTGTTTAACATACTGTCTTTTCATCATCAATTAAATGATGAAAATGAAATCTTGTTGGAATATCCAGCTTTTCCGAAGCTGGAATAAAGTGTTAGTGCAATATACTATGGTCCTGTTCGCAAGCGCAAAGTATTACACACCACAAGTTGGGGGTTTAAATCTCAATTGAATGCAGGACTGACTATCAACGCTACGGGTAATAACTAAGTGAATGGAAGCCAGAAATGGCAGAAATCAAGAAAAAAAGAAAATCAAGTACTCTGACTGCTTACAAGAGTAGTAAAGTCTCACGACTTGAAAAGCAAAGTATTGTTTAGAACTCTAGAATGTATTCGTTTTCCTCCTTCTTCATTGACTGAACAGCCTTTTTAGGCCAGGCATTCTTGTCTTATCTTGCCTTATATTGTATTGGGACTTCTCGTTCCGGTTCACTCTCGTCCAGTTGAAACAGAATAGCACAGATAACGTTGGAGGTAGACTTTATTTTAACATCACAGTCTACCCAGTTAGAATCCAGAAATAGATCTTTTTCCTCAGAATACGTTGAATAACCATTTTGCACAGCATGCTCGGATTCAAATGTACTGAATTACCCCATATATCCGAGCAAGGTCTATTATAGAGAAGGTCGAATATTAGCGTATTTCACCAAAATTCTTCTTCTAGCATTTTGACATAACAGGGGGCGACGCTTAGTAGGCGGTGAAGCACTTACAGAATTGAAACGGTATATCATGTGAGTCATTAAAAGACGCGAATAAGAGATTTCAATTTGTGTAAATGGTGTTAAAATTAGCAGAAAATTATTGGAGACAGATTTGCACCCTTGTTTTGCAGCAAATACTGATTAAAAGTGATTAATTCTTTAATTCAATATTGCCATTTCGAAAAACCAAAAACGGTCAATTTTCAAAATCGCCCCCAGAAATGTCAAATGACCCCCTTCTTCAGCTTCTTTTTGAATGTCAAAATGCTCTACATTCTACCACCTGGTCTTTTTTAGTAGCCTTGGTCAAAATGGTGGTAGACCACCTGGTCTCTTAAAGTACCCTTGGGTCCAACCTCTGGTGTGTGAGATTATACGCTACGCACCTGCCCATACGATCGGCCGCAATTAAATTGTTATATTTCAGAATGTATGACCATAAATTTCAACAATTTTTCAACAAAAAAAAGATTGCAAACTTTAGTACAAATTTAAATATTTAAAAAAATTGCGAAAAAATACGGAACGGTGTCAAAGTAGCCTAGAACAACCCTGCTTTGTTGCCATTTAAAGTTATTTATAATTAGTAAGCAGAAATGCAGATAACCAATAATGTTACATCAGTGGAATGGTTAATTTATTGATAAGAATTTTGTATCGTTTACTCTGCTCAAACACAACAATCGTTAGTGTCATCGGCGCATCCGATCTCTATTCACAATAGACTTTCGCCTTCGCACTGATCGATTGCGCTCCCTAGGATTAGGTTTCACTCGGGGTAATGCGACGACGGTTGCAGTAGGCTTCGCCTCATAAAGCAATTTCTCTCCTGTGGCATTGCAACAATAGCCAACTGCTCTGCCCCGACGTAGGCGCTGGTTTTGATCCTTCCCGACGTTGATGGAACTCACTCGAAAATGCGCCCAACGCGCCCGGAGCGCACGGGCCGGGCCGAATGTTTGCGGTAACGCCGCGCACAACGCCAACGGTCTCGGTCAACATTCCGGTGGCATTATCTTTCATGAGCATCGAAATGTTTTTCGATGAACGAACGCGGTTAAAAATCATCACACTTGAGCTATTCGCCTCGTGGCCCGAGTTTCTCTATAGAAGGTGACGCCTGGTTAATAGTAGTTTCGTTACATTTCTCCTGCTATCAGGAGAAATCGCTTGCTCGAATCACGGAGTCATCGGTTTGCTGGTCGCACTTCACGAGGCACACAGACACACTATCTTATCGCTATCTCCTGCTCCAACCCACCGGTGGTCACCAGGTTCCGGGCTATCTATTGTTTTCCTAATCGATTTTTTTTTTGTTGTTCGTTCCATATGCTCAGTCTGTTCGATTAAGTTTGTATTGCACCGCTTAATGGTCCGGCGACGGGGAAGTACCCGCAGGAAGATTGTCGCTCGGCGCTTAATATACGGTTAGAACAACGGCTTGACGGGGTTTACGTCCATCTGGAATAAAAATGCTTCTATTTCACTCGTTTGTTTTCAGTTCTGTTTTCGAGCCGGGTTTTCCTGCGCACAGCAATGTCCCAACAGCCAGCATACCTGGCACACTCAACTGGCTCGGGGGGTCTCAGTCACTGGTCCGTCGGATGAGTCATGCGTAACTTTGCAACGTAAATTTATGACCACCCATTTGCATACGAACAATGCGTTTGCGTCCCGTCTCGTTCCACCGAATTGTTACAGATGATCAACACACAAACACACGCACACGCTTGCGCAAAGGGATGCTTTATGCGTATTTTGTTAGGGAACAGAATTTTGAAATGAACGTTTATTCGTCGTCATCTTATTATGATGGAATAATTTATCCAGCGTGGAGCGGGTTTTATTTTTCTGCAACTATTCTGTTCCCAAAGGTCCACTCAGCGGTCGTGTGAGAATGACATTTTAGTTTTTCGGTTGTGTTTTTGAAATTTTGTTATTAAAATGTGCAGATTTGGTTATTAAAAATTGAGAAATTTATATACTTCCTTATTAGATTTGACCTGGAGTGTTTCTCTTTATTTTTACTTGGTGAAATGTATGTACTTGTACAAATTGATTCTCCATTTTCCATTTTCACATTCCATCATCACATTTGAGTTAGTTGCAACTAAGTAACTTTAATATGTTACCTGTTCTTTCATGATTAGCGAGCAATAATAGTCTTAAATTCCATCATTTCTATCAAATTACAATGCAAACAGTAGTAGATAGAACAAGAAACAGAACAATAAATTCGAAGATGAGATCTCCGTTATAAGGTTCGTACTTTGCAAATTAGAAGCAAAACAAAAATTCTTAGTTCTCTAATTGAACCACTTTGTGAATGAAATTATTAAAACAAAAAATAGAAGTAACTCTACAATATTTTGTGCAGGCCTTTCACAGGTAACACAGGTACAGATATCATAACCCCCCCTCCCCCTCCCCTAGACAGAGTTCCTGTACGACTGGTAGCAATTTGCGTATTGCATTGGTTTCGTAACGCGATGACACACACGCATACCACTTGGAACAATCCGCTCAGATGATCACGATCGCGCGCAGGAAGACACCGCCGTTGCGATCGGAGCTGTTGCTGCTACTTTCGCACCTTTATCCTCCCTGGTGTTTGTCTCCGACGGCTTCGACCTTTGTGTGTTTTGCTTGATGATCACACCACCACCCTCGTTCGGGACTGGTTTCGTTTCAGGGCCAACCGGGCGATGATGTATCGACTGCTTTATCAGTCGGCTTGGCTCTGCGTAGCCTGTGCAATTCGTCTAATGCCGCCTGCAGAGGCTAGTTCCTAAAGCTAGTTCCACTACATTGCATAACGCCGCCAAAACAAACGGATAAATGCCAATTTCTCTTCTACGGTTTGGAGCAGACCTGTTGTCGCTTAGAATAAATAAGTTTCTTGGCAATAATACTCACTACGGGGACATACATTGTGTCAAGGCTAGTCGCAAATGCCATGCCTAGACCTACATTCATATCTTTGCACTAGAAGAATGTCTTTAATTTCTTTCTTTTACGTTGATTCCAAAAAGATTAGCGATGTGCTAGGCCAAAACAGCACAAGTAGCAGTAGCTAAATCTGATTCAATTTGACTCTATTTTAGTGAAACATTAGCGTGACTATTTAATCAATTTGACGTAGTATTAACACATTTTCGTTAATACTACTTCTCTTAAACTCGTATAAGAATGGTATTTTTTAATGTCTTTTTGCCTGCTGGTATGTTTTTTTAGCAGATTTTTTGTTTGTGTATTGTAAGATCTGGATAATAAATTGTTGCTTCTTAATAAGCACATTTTTATTATTTTTTTCTGTTAATATAAATGTTTGTTACTATAAATATTTAATCTTGGTAGAGTTAATTCACTTACACTTTTTTATGCCTTTCTTTCCATCTGTCTATTTTGGTCGTATCTTATCCCGAGCATGAATTATTACAATCATATGTTAGATTATGACGTGCTTTCGTTTTCATTCGCGTTCAGTGACTTTAAATACAATTGAATTGATTCGTACAAAGCACTTCTTCGAGGGCAAATACAATAGATAGGAGAAAGGGAACAAAAATAAATAGGGTTTACACGATAGTCTTGTTCATGAAATGGAACATAAATTCACGTGCTACAATAGTTATGAATGCATTGAAGATTAGATCATAACAGTATTTACATCAGAATACCTTTAAGACTTGTTTCAAGTAAAACGCCAGAAAAAAACACTTATCTCGCTTTCCGTGCAAATAGACGTAGCGCGAAATTTCTCAAAAGTAGCTCAGTTTAGCAAACAGAGCTACTTTTCTCGTGAGATATTTCTATTGCTGAACCCTAAAATAAAATAAACCTATTGATATATTTAATATTTTGTAAATTCACAACAACTCACTTGTAACTGTCTTCACCACAATGTTTTGTTTACATTTAGAGACAAAAGACGGCTTGAGCATACATAGAAATTGAGCTATTTCTAGGTTTGCGATGACAACGAGAGCCGTTTTATGTATGTACTTTACATCGAAATTCATCGAATAGCAGCGAGAAAAGTCGAATAGCAGCGAGAAATTTCGCGCTACGTCTATTTGCACGGTTTGATAACGGAGGAACAATGGGAGTTAAAATACAGCAGAAGAGAAACGCTATTAATTGTAATCTTCGTTTTCGTAATTTGAAAATCGGTATTAGAAAATGGCCAAAGGTATATAGATAAAAAGCAGATAACTTTAGCAGACAGTCCACAATGTAAATAATTATTTTAGTTATTTATTATGGAAGCGATTGCTATCAAAAAGTACTGGGATACGTTCGTGACTTGGAAACTGATACTTTTTTTGACATTCATTGGCCTATGGCACCCGCTTTGGTTATCCAAGAACGAATTCCACACTAAACCAGATACCAGATGCACAAAACTCAAATACACAGCTAGATTTATTGCTAAACAGACGCAATAGAGCCACTACACAAATGTTCAAAAAGGGTCTGAAACATGTTACTGTTTCTGTACTGTCCTGTTCATACAAGATTATACATGTTTCTATGTGTAATAACTTTACCGGTCAAATCCGATCATCAATCGGGAAGGTTGAAATGACCTAAATGGCTACTTACTCTATGCCACTCGCGTACCTGTACTATTTACTTACTAATCCAGCTACTAACGCTAAAGTCAAACTAATCGTTGTGTTGTGGTCAATGTCAATGAAGGCACACCCTAACCAAACCATGAATTGCTTGGAAATGTGTGAAGTTCTTTGTATACACTCCCAAACCCAAACAAGAGTTCACGCATTTCCAAGAAGCTCGAACTTCCCAGCTGATCTCCGAAGTTCCCGGTGCATTCCATGCAATAGAATCAATTTCAACATTTCTTTCGAAACTGTAACAAGGTCACTAGATTGTGGTTGGACATTTACAACATTCCGTTGGGCCGTTGTCTTTCGAACGGCACATGACGATAACTCGCGCGCGTCCCCACGCTGGCGTCATATTATGTGACTCTTTCGACAGGAAGTTCAGATAAATCTTTCCTAGTTGTGTGGCGCGCTACTCGCTTAACTGACTTCGAGATGAAGCGCCCCGATTTTGCACACACACATACACACACACACACGCGCGCGTTGTGATATTTCCTTCCATCATCCAGCAGCTTGTTAGCCTTCTCCTCCCGCTCACTTGAAATGGTGTCACTTTTGCTCTTTGTGTTGTGTGTCCACCGGTGGGACAACACCGGATGGTATTGCCGCGGCGTTGTGCACCTACTGACGATGGCAGACACTGCCGCCTGGCGTGTACTAACGGGTGAAAACGATAGTTACGCGAAATGGCATGATGATGGGGTGGTCCCCTAACGCGAATGATTCTTGCGGACGTCTTCACCAGCGCTGGATGCACCAATGAGCACTGAGATATTTACGCTACCGATCGCACGATGATCGACGTTCGGGACACTCGTACTCTGGGCGATGAGGATTCGGGAGAGGATCATTCTGTTGTGCGGTGGTCACCACCACTTTGGCGGTTGTTCACCTCTCGATTTGGTGGCCGTCGGGTGTGCCTGATGGGCCGTTTTGTGTTTTGTTTTCGATTCCTTCGTACGTCCATGTGTGTGTGTGTGTGTGTGTAAATGCGTCCGGTTCTCGAAAACGGTTCTCTCGCGTTCTCTCCCCCGTTACGTGTTGACCAATTCCACATTCCGTGGAATCATCATCTCAGGTGTGTGTTCGCCTGAGGCCCCTTTCTTCGGGGGTTTCGTGTAAGCCTGCTCACGATGGCATGGCGTAATCGGGAGTCTCTTCTCCGGGTTTTGACACTGATTTCATTACCAGTACGTTCCTCAAATTTACCGACATGAACGCGTGGCACATGCACATCCCCCGAACAGAGAATGGATGTGGAGTGTTTGGCTTGGGCTGTGTGCGTTCTGGGTGCAATGAAAGTTTCCCGGTACAGCACGTTACGTTCCTAGCGAAGGTTTGTTCCAAGCAGGCTCAGAGAGTTTAAACGCAAACCGAGCAGCGTTTGGTAAGACAACGGGGCGAGCATTCCGATTGACTGCCGTATGTCGGTTTTCAGCTGGCTTTCGTTGAGGTATTTACTGCTCCCTAATCCAGACGCGCCGAAACGTTCAAACGTTTTCTTCGCTTCGCTCACTACGAGACACTCCCATGCGATCAATCGGCAGACACCACGATGCTAAAGACGATCGTACATGTAAGGTCCGAAACCGAACCCTTGAATGATTCTCGTTGTTATGTTTTCGTGACTTTTTCTTCAAATCGTGGAAAATAAACATTAAAGCTCCCCTTTACTGGATTTCATCTCATCTAATATCAAGTTATGCTTTTGAGTAAATCCGTCAACATCCTACATTTACCTACTTGCGAAGGGTTTATTAGATTAGAATCACGATCCGATCGCTGGCTTTCTGCTACAGCTGGTTGGGCCTCAGGTACTGCTAAGGTGCGTACTCCATCTATGCTTCGTGAGCGCTGCCGCGACCCTTCTGAAAACCAGGCCAAGTCGCTTCCACCGGGTCGTGTGCCATACAAAAAAGGGGAGGGAAAGTGAAACATGGGAACACAACCAAACCCCCTTTACTCCACAACATCTGGTGGTGGTGTTAGTTTAGCGTGCAGCAGACATCCTCATAAAGCAGTATCGTTCCTCTGTTCTACTACGAATCGAGCTGGAAAGAAAAACAGAGAGAGAGACAGAGAGAGAGAACGATCGAGAGGGGACAGGTATGATCTAAGAGACCTGATCTAAGACGCAGTCTTAATGCTGGCCCGATTCGTCGCTGATCTCGGCGTGGCTTTGTCCTGCGCGTCGGTATATAGGTTAAACCACTCGCACTGGAACCTTTCCTTCTCCAGCACCGCGACTAGTTGTGTGTGATATCGGTCTCTGCAAGCACAGTGTTGTTTGGGTTGGTGTGGTGCGGAATTTATTTATGTTGGCTGTGTTGACGGAAAGTAGTCTTTGTACACGTTTTCCACGTCAAGGTACGATCGTTGCGATAAAGAAAATTAGCTTTTGTTACGTTTCGATCGACAGTTTTGCGAACTTATTGCTTCGAGTTGTTCCATCAGCGCGTAATAATCCATTTTAGTCTAAAGTCGTGATTGATTTATCTCGCAAAAAAAGTTGTATAGCTTAAAATATCTGGAAACAACAAAAAATTAACTTGAATCTATTGCGATAATCAAGTGACCTTGCTTAAGGCCACAACTTGTACATTGCAATTTGCATTGTCATTTTGTACATTGCAATACAAGAAGATTTTGATAAATAATTAAAATATAATTAAATAATATATATATTATTAAATTAAATAATTAAAATTAGATAAAATCAATTGTAATTATAGTATATTTTTTTCAATATTTTCCACAACAAACCATTGGAAACATGCATTGAGATTTATCATTGCAACCTTGATTGGGTGGCGCCATCTGTTGGCAGGTAGCTTAACAAAACAAAGTGTTTCAATCTTTCACGTTACTACTCTGTTCTAGGGACGTTTTAGTCTCTAGTGCAACTTTCTAAAGCATTTTTAGAGTAAAACGAAAAAAAATCAAGCATGTGTTTTGGTTTTAGCTAACGGGCATGTTCATTGATTGTAAAAAAGTAGTTTGCAATTTTAGAATAAAGTATACTAACTTCTTATTTTTCGCCTTTTTTTTTACTTCCAGTGAGTGCGGTTGTCGAGTTTGACTACACGGCCAAAGAACCGGATGAGTTGACGCTAAAAAAGGGTGCCATCATTACCAACATCAAAGTACAGGATGGCGGCTGGTGGGAGGGCACACTGGTTGCCACCGGACGTACTGGGGTGTTTCCGGACAATTTCGTCCGTGTGCTAGAATCGCAGGACAAGAGCCAGGTCGTGCTAAGGTATGATGTGCGCCGTGTGTAATTGCCCCCGTTGTGGGTCAATTTTGACGCCTTCCCGCCGGCATTTCATTCACTTATGTGTGGCCTCTTTCGCAGGGATAAAACAGCAACGCAGAATCGAAGGTGTAAAGTAATCTACAGCTACCAGGAGAACAAAGCGGACGAGCTCACGCTAGCGGTGGGTGATGTTGTTGAGTTTTTCGAAGAGGTAAGAATCCCGGCGGAAAGAGGCGAGGCAGTTGCTTCGCTTGAAATTGTCTATGCTATCGTCCTAACGGCTCTTATTCTCTCGCAGGTCGAGGAGGGATGGTGGCGCGGTAAGCTGAACGGGCGTGTTGGTGTTTTTCCGTCCAATTTCGTCGAGATGATCGAATCCGTGTCGCCCAAATCATCCAGCCGCAAGAGCGGCAACGTGACCGCCATCGAGAGCGTGCCGGCGGTGGCGGTGGCCGCCACCGGTCCGCTCGGTCCGGGCCTGTCGAAAACGAACAGCCTCAACAAAAGTCGCACCAGCCTGAACAGTTCGCGGGAGGATCTCGATCGGCACGACGCGCCCTCCCTGCCACCGAAACCGGTGCGCGAGCTGTGCAAGGTACTGTTCGCCTACCAGCCGGCAAACGACGACGAGCTGAAGCTGGTCGAGGGCGACATCATCACGATCCTGTCGAAGGAGCTCCCGGACAAGGGCTGGTGGAAGGGTGAGCTGCGGGGCCGGGTCGGTGTGTTTCCGGACAACTTCGTGTCGCTCCTACCGCCAGAAGGCGGTAAATCGTCGGCGAACATATCGGCCTCGGTACGCACGACCGGCTACATCAGCAGCTCCGTCGGTAGTTTACCACCCCACCCGGGCGTCGTCTCCCCGGTGAAGGATCCGCTGCACGCACCGAAACCGGATCGTCCACCGACGGCCACCAAGATGCAACTGTTCGGCAAACAATCAACCAATGCGAACTCCTCCACGCCGGCGACGGCGGCAAACGCCGCAAATGCGGTCGCTTTCCGGAAGGAGAGCTTCGGGTCGAAGGATTCGTTGAACGAGTCCACCGGCACCGCCGGTTCGGTGACGGGCTCACCGACGTACAACAGTGTCGCCGCGCACCGGAAGTCGCTCGAGAGTAAAAGCACTGACAGCGCAGGGTCGCCGGCACCGGTCACGGAGAAACCGCCGCGCAAGAGTCTGGAGCACAAAACGTCCGAGATACGCAAAAGTTTGGAGAATTTGGACGACAAAAAGTCGACCCCGCCACCGGTGCTGGGCAAGAAGCCGCAAGTGCCGATCAAGAAGTCGCCCTCGATCACGAGCGTCACGGGAAATTTGTTTTCGGGCCTGAAGCAGAAGGTGAAGGGGGGCTCGCTGGAGAAGGAGAAACCGACGGTGGACGAACGGGATGGCATCGGTGGCAGCAAGGTGAGCAAGTCGGAGATTGCAGACAACGGCGATCGATCGATCGCGGGCGAACGGATCGACATGGAGCTGGGTCAGGTGGAGCGCGGCACCTCGGTGCTAAAGGACATGCGGGCGAACCGTGCAAAAGCTCCGAAACGGCGGCCACCGTCCTCTCCGAGCAGTATTATAGTGACCGATCCAGCCGCTAGCAGCACCCACCCCACGGGCATTACGTCCAACGGTGGCGGCTCGCTGAGCAATGGCAACTCCGGACTGTTCAGTCAACTGTCGCTTTCCTCCGAACCACCGGAAAGTCCCAAACCGGACGTACTGTCGTCATCGGCGGGTGCGTCGGCTGAGCACAACAGCGAGGAAATGGCCGTACCGAAGGTGCCGAAGCCTCGCGAGTGGGAGAAGAACAAAGTCCCATGGATGGACGAGCTGAAGGCAAGTCAGGCGAAGAAAACGACCGCGGCGGAAAGTAAATCACCCGAACATCATCACGTTTCGTCCACGCAGAACAACATCAGCGGCACCGTCAGCAGCAGCAGTCACTTTCATCAGGAGGAGTCAAGCATTTCGAAATCATTCCACGCGAGTTCCACCACCACCACCTCCACTACCAACCCGACCCCCTCGAGCAACGCTGTCCGCGCCCGGCTAATGGAGCGGTCCGCCACGACGACGAGCGTCCCGTCGGAAGGTTCCAATCACACAGGCGGTACTCATATGAACAGTTCCTTCGATCTGATTGCATCATGCAATCGCAAGGAAGCGACTCCGCTGTCGTCCTCCACCTCTTCCGCAGCTGCGGCTACTACCACGATAAGCAGTAGCGAACAGCAACAGTCCGCAAACAGTGTGAGCGCGATGACCAAATCAATGTCCGCCCTATCGACCACCACTACCAAGATTGCCATCTCCTCCTCCTCGACCACTGCCGCCTCCGCAACAGCAGCAGGAGCAGCAGAACGAACTGAAAACAACGGCGGAACGCACGACCTGCCGCCCTCGCCGAACACCCGTCCGCTCAGTGTGAACCTCCGGCACACGAGCCTTTCGCCGACGCCCCAAAACCGGAACGCCAAAACGATTCATATTGTCGGCAACAGCAGCAGCAGCAACAGCACCAGTAGTAAACCGGAAGGGACGCAACCACCTGCCGTTGCGATGGACAACGTGTGCGGCCGGGTGCAGGATCTCGAGCAGAAGGTCGTCCGGATGGAGCGGCAGCTGGCGAACCAGGCCGGGCTCATCGAAGAGCTGACGCGTATGCTGCGCGGTGAGTCGGACAAGGTGCGGACGCTGCAGAAGGAGCTGGAGAAGTACGCCCAGTGCGTCACGCAAGTATGATGCCGGCGTAGCGGAGAGTAAGCTGGTGTCGTTTTGATTTGTGCTACACAACATTATTCGCATTTTCTTTGGTGGGTGACGTGGGGCGGGAGTTGCATTTGGCTCCCCCATGCTTTAGAAGAACAAAAATGTTACTTTAGTCAGCGCTAGAGTATCGTGAACCGGGTGGCGAACGGCACACAGTGTGTACAGTGATTGATTTAGCTACGTTACAGACGCACGGACCAGCACAAACGAAACAGAAATGACCATCAGTTCGAGCAACAACAAAAAACAGCGCACTGTTTGTATTAGAATCATTGCCATGAAACGGTTTTTGGAGAGTGTGTATTCGATTATATGGAAAATACGTCGAACATCCGTTAGAAGTTAGTTCCGTTCCCGTGCAATGTGCATAAACTACACAAGTTACATTCTATACCTATTCCATTCTTATTCCATTCGCGGTTATTCCAACGACAATTTAAAATGATTATTTACTACTCCTACGGGAGCGATATGACATATGCCGGTCGGTTTCTCGTAAATTCGGAACTAAAGATACGATGCGCACACCAATAGAGAAAAAAGAGAGAGAGAGAGAGAGAGAGAGAGAGAGAGAGAGAGAGAGAGAG
>KB672713.1:4916588-4933125 GCA_000349145.1 Anopheles dirus | reverse complement strand
GGGGGGGGGAGGGGAGTGGGAGAGAGAGAGAGAGACGAGCTGAATACACGAGTAACCGTAATAGTGAATTAACACGTAAGCTATGCTAATATTTCCGAACGGATCATTCCAATCCAGCTTCTTCTGGGCCACGCTGATAGAGGGCAAGGACACCACGGAGTAACATGCCTAAAGTATTGACACCCGTAGATTTTTTAGTAGAACGTATATGTGAAAATAGCAAAGGAGTAAAAACCCCTCTCGGGATGAGGAGCTACGGGAAACTGATCCGGTAGATCTAGCAGTGTAATAAATATACCGTGGAATCACAACGCGGATTGCGATAGAGTGGAGCGCACCGAAAAACAGGGGGGATAGGAAGCGCACGTCATGCGCCCCAAACACACTATGCTGCAACAGAGCTGAGATATAATTGCGTGGAAGGAAAGTTCCCGAAATCGGTTACGGATTTGTTGAGGTTAGTGGCTTGTTTTTGATACAACTAGATATATATATTTAGCTACGCGTTTCTAACATCCCTCCGGTCTAGGTACCGCTTCACGACCAGGCCGCTTAGCCACATGACGTAAAACGTTGCCTCTCCTTCCCTCGTGTCACTTTTCGCGCAGCCCGCGCACAACTATTTCATAAATACATAATGCATTTCATCGTATAACATACCGTAAAAATCAGCGCCTACTGCTATAAGCTAATATCACTCTTGTGGGACCCGCGCGCCTAGATGATTATCATAAAACATGAAGACGAGACTGTACTTAAACGACCGTCAAACGAAAGAGCAATTTAAACGGTGCACGAAGAAGCGTTCTTGCATTATTGTTCCATGTGCCGAACATTCGAGACAGGTGGCGATCGGTAGAAGATTAAGTATAATGGGTTTTCTGTTGTTTTTCTGTTGTCTGGCAGTCAAGTTGGATATAGGAGTGAGACGGAACGAGTTTGTTAGCTAGCAAGAGAGCGATTTTTTGAATCAGATTGTATAGATTGGAATCGGAATTCCGGCACACATCTAATAATTCTACACTTCCTCTTCTATATTAACACATTTTAACGCGGGTACCGTACCACGTCAACGAAAGACGATCGGGCAGAAAAAAACGCGTGACTAATTGCAATATTGTCCTACCTTTACGACTCTGTGTGTATGTATGCGTGCTTTTGTTTTTTTTAATTCAACATAAGTTATTGCCGAAGAACAGTCCGTAATTCTACTTCTTCTTCTGTAAAATAAAAAGCGTTTCTGCCCTTTGGAATAACAGGTTTATATATGAATTCGAAATTTCGATCGTTGCTGCGTGCGTTTTTTCATTGGTCTGTAGAATTTATTGCGTGCGAACGGCATAACAGGGACGGAAACGCGTTTCTCTGCCGTATGACGATGGTGGAGATAAACAAAACGCTAGTATATTTAACGTCAGACGTAAAGATAGCGCGAGAGAGAGACATGTTAACGTAAACGCGAAACTAATACATAGGAATAAATGCAGTAATTGCATCGGTAGTCCGAAAGCAAATGAAACGTAAGAATGTTTACTGATATGGGTTTATTGAACTGACAATTTATTATCTGGAATATGTAACGTTATTTCAATAACGTGAATATGATTATTATTAAATCATATTCAATGGAATATGTAACGTTATTAAGTCTACGTTATTTCAATTGTTTAATGGTTAAGAACACAATATTTCTTCAACAGGCCAGGGATGGGTCCAACAGGGCTTCTTTGGACTGACTGTTTATTATCTGAAATATGAGTAAGCCTACTTTATTTCATTTATTTACTGCTTGATAATATAATATTTGTTCAACAGTTATGATAAAAAGTAATTATTTCCCCGGTAAGTGCCTAGGATGATTTATGTATACCGTCATAGCCGTGTAGACACTTCTTTCTCTATACCTCTTCTACTGTATTATTCAAAGGTAATAACGTAGATGTGACGTACAGAAGTAATCGAACTTTAGAAATCGTTCAAAACTTCAACTTTTCTGGAGTCAAAAGACACCAGCTTAGATGTTGAATACGCAAGGACGCTGGCAGTCGAACGGTGCTAATATTCTAACTCTCAGCAATACGATATGACCAAAAATGTATTGTAATTGTAACAAATCATCATTCCATGTAGCATCTCATAATTAAAATAGTAATATGCTGAACTATTCAATTGAAAATAGTAATGTAGCTTAGTGCAATTATAATTTAATTTACGCATTTAGAGAGTGTCAACATCTGACTTGAAATTATGTATTAACTTAGTAGTAGCAGTATTTATTAACTTCAGTATTCAGAAGCGCAAAGTATGTTGCAGCGTTATTTGTGCTTTGTAACTTCTGCACGAGGCCGGTATTTTATTTTCAGCTCCCTACCTTCAGAGATCTTCATTCGCATAGTGGATGCTGCGTCTCTTCGAGATCACAGATTCTAGAACGGAACCATTAAAATGCAACCCGAACCTTCGGATGGTTTGTTGAGAAAATATGTCGTAAAAAATCATTAACAGCACTTTTTATCCATTCTTGAACAGTTCCCATGAATACATGAATTCGTAACACTCAATCCAAAAATCGTTTCACCCAATCTTAAAATCGTTTCACCCACACATGATGGGATGGTCGTGTCGTATGGTCATGTGCCCAACCCCACGGTCTTATACACCACAGGTTGTGGGTTCAAATCTCAACTAGACCGTCTCCCCGTACGCAGGACTGACTATTTAGGCTACGGCCAAATAACGAAGTCAAAGAAAGCCAGAAATGAAAATTCTGGTCCACAACCTACTCAGGTTGTTGTGCCAGCAAATAAGAATAAAGTAAACAAAAGGCTGTGCTTGACGCGAAGTCTTCAACATTTGACACTTTTTTGTCCAATCAGCTGTTAATCAGATACATATTGTTATTTAATCATCATATGTTCCATAAGGATTGCATACCTTGATACTGCTTTGTGCCACATAGTCCATCATATTCAAAACAAAAAAAAACATTCAGCCATTCGTGCTAGCTGATTAAAGGCTGTACAGCTTCTCTTAATCAGCTTTGTCAACTGGGTTGTCTGTGGTGTTGTCATTACGAGCGGAACGTTCTTATTTGTACAGTTTAGGATGCGTGTTTTTTTTAGTTGTTATTCTAAAATACGATATGATAAGTGCATCCAGACCCGTCGTTTCTTATTTTTTCGAACAGTGTGGAAATGGCAAACAATAGACTGGAGCTAATAACTATCGCAAGTACGGAGTCGTTCGTGATCTTCAATAATGCTCGTCAAGTCGCCCGAGATTGGATGGGTAGTTTTTGCGTAGCCACGGGCTAGAGTTGAAACCATCAATCGAATTCGTACGAGATAAAACGATACACAGTTCCACCGAGCTTATGCCATGCATTCCCTAGCGTGCTGTTTCAGAAGAATCTGATAAAGTGAGTACAGTGTGATGCATTGGCAGGGGCGTATCTCTCAACCTGCAAATCAGCAGTAAGTTCTTCTTTCTTTTTCTTAATGTAGCTTTCAACTCTTTCTCGAATGTACTATTGAAACGACATTCCTGACTGATGCAGTAAGACCAGTCTTCCGGCGAATGTTCGACGACGGATACAGCAATAAATTCACGGTTTGAGGAGCTAAACTGATTCCAAATACACGATGGCTAACCCGTTTGGCGAGCCGACAGGCTACAGGGGGGACGATCAAGCCGGTATGTCATCCGGTTCCGGTGGCTTCTTGCTCACCTGCAGCAATACCGACTCCGATGGAGAAATCCTGGAAGGGTTTCTGTGTCCCATTTGCAAGAGCGATTTGCGCACACCGGAACGACTGACGGTGCACGTGGAGCATGAGCATTCCGAGGAGCAGGATCTGCTCAAATCGCTCAAGGAAATCTTCCAGGGCATTCTGTCGAAGGGCAAAAAGAAACCGTCCCACCACCAGCAGCAGCAGCCACAGCAGGGGGCCGGTGTGGATTGTGGCGTTGGCGAATCGGGTGTCGCAGTAGGGAGTGCCGGGACGGCCAACAATCCGCTGCTGCAGCCACCGGGGGCGCAACCGGTCGGGTGCGATTGTAACCACTTCGGGTACTTCAAAGCGGTACGCAACCCACGCCTCGAACGGTACGCGTCCGAAACTAACAAGCTCATCATCCGGCTCGACAAGCTGCTGGACGGTTGTCCGACCGACCCGGACCAGAAGAAGCGCCACGAGCAGAGCAAGGTGCCGTGGATCGACGGCAAGCTGGTGAAGCTTTGTCCGAGCTGCGCGAAGGGGTTCGGTATTACGCGCCGTCAGCATCACTGTCGCGTTTGCGGGTCGGTCATGTGCGACGGATGTTCGCTGTATCTCAGCTTCGACGATGCGTACCGGATCGTGCAGCAACCGAACGTCGCCACGGGCGGCTCGAACGAGACGAGCAGCTTCCGGGTGTGCGAGCACTGTCTCCACCTGCTACTGAACCGCATGGAGATGCAGGACGCGCGGCGCAATCGGCCCACGATCACGCAGCTGTACGATCGGCTGCGCCAGGAGCAGGCCGACATTGAACCGCACATACCGATGTACCGCCGCATACTGGACAGCCTGTACGAGGGTGACGTCATCTTCCGCCTGTCGGATGCTTCCGCGTTGCGGGAAAAAATCGGCCGCTCGGCCGAACAACTCGACAGCATCAGCAAGGCGATCCTGGCGCTCCCGTTCGCTGCCGGCAGCCGGGAGGAGGCACTGAAGAAGTCGATCCGTCTCGCCTGCATCGCGTACATCAAGGAGCGCATGCTCTCCATCCCGCCGCTACCGGTAGAGGAGGAAATAAAGAAGATCCAGCAGAAGAAGCGCCAGGAAACGGCACGACGGCTGGAGCGTGAGCGACTACTGGCCCTGGAAGCGTACGAGCGGTACGAACTACTTCAGGTCGCTGGTGGTGCTGGTGGCGGTGATACGTCCAGCGAGCCGCTGAACACGATCAGCTCGTCTAGCACGTCGAGCTCGACCGCCTCCACGGCAGAAATGACGAACGGGCGGTACTATGGGACCGCAGCGGCTCCCTCCGTGTCCACCATGGACAATTGGAGCGGCACGCAAACGGGACCGCTGCGGCACGTGACGTCCGATCCGCTGATCGACCAAATCAACATAGTGAAAGGTTACATCCGGCAGGCACGGGAGGCCCTCCGGTTCGAAGAGGTGGCCACGCTCGAGCGTAATTTGGCCGAACTGACGCAGGAGTTCTACCAACGGCAGCAACGCGATGGGGAGAGCGGCACGTGATGATAAACGAGACGGAAATGCAACCGTGAGGAGTGTGTTTTAATTTATTCCTGCTTCGTATAGCATATACAATTCCTCTAGCGAAGGCTAATAAAGCGCTTAAAGCGGTGCGGCAATAAAATGTTTCAATAACGTTGAAGCCTGGTTCCTCGTAAAAATGTTCTTGTTTTAAACGCTTTAAAAACTGATTAGAGTTTCGTAATTCGAAATATAATTTAAACTGGCAGTTATATCCGATGTAAACAGCAAATAATTCTATGATACGATAAGATTTTTCCACAGCAGTGTAAAGAATTTGAGAATTAGATTGAAGATTTGTTGATGAGCATGATCTGCATATTCATAGAATATTAGTTTACCTATTCTGTACAGGGAAAAGGGTCAACCTGTTCCATATGGCTTGTATGAACAGACCCTCTTGAACTATGGACTATGGAGCCGTCTGTGCTTAAGAAAACGCCTTATTATTAGATAGGAACTTGATACCTCGTGATCCTACGACCAGAGGCATAGTTTATGCCCTTACACAACAAAAGTCGTAGGTTTGAATCATAACTCGACTGTCTGTTGCTGGTATGAACGGCATCGTCAATAGTGAATTAAGCATATTGCGAACTCACATGTGCATTGTGCAATTTGTTCTACTTTTGGTTTACGTTTTCTTCCGCTTTGATTTCCTTTTGAACTAACTCAGCGCTGACTAAACTTAGAGGCAGAAATCGATGTTCAACAAGGAGTTTAAATACTTATGAGGTCAAACCTCTCGGTTAGTGAAGAAACTAAGCTAATGAACTTCAGACTGGGAAAAGTAATAATTTCGCTTCGTATTGTCCATCACTAACAAATCTTATGCTTTTCCTTCGTGCCTTCAATTTCCATGTATATTTTCTTTTTGAGTTTCGGAAAAAAGGGCTTTCTCGGGTACAAAACCAAGAGGCTATTATGCCGGGCTCTAGCACAGAAATGTTGGAAGTAGAGAGATAGTTTAGCAGTGGTGCAGTCCACCAGTCAAGGTGTTTCTTTTAAATTTCTGAACCCGGTGCGAGTAAACGTTGTGGTGTTTAGCGAGGCCGAATGCCATCTCGCTATTTTGAAGAAGAAGAAAACTGGACATTTAACAAAATCGTTCTTTCAACTACAAGCGTGCCAAAAATGGTTCCAGAACACAACGAATTATTTTTAAATTGTATCTTCTTTTATTTTTCACTTTTGACTCGTTTTCTCTCATGTTTTCATCAACGTTTTCTTTGCCCCTGCTGCACTTTGTCTGTCCGGTCTCTATGGGTCACAGTTGTACGGGGTTCGCCTACTAGTTCTTAAAAACCTAAATCAGATACACTCACACAGCGAGAAAGTGATTTAAAACAAAACGATATCCACAAAACAAACAAACAAAAGTAACATTCCGCCTGGATAGATAGATGCCACACTTCTAGAGCGATATTACGCGTGCAGCGGGAATATAGAGAGACATGCGTTGCATGTGAGATTCCACGACGGTCCCAGTGCAGTAATCGGCCGTGTGTTTTTCTCATGCCACGTGGTCCATATATTGCGGGTGTAACTATTTGAACATAGTACATAGTCCACAAAACGGACCAGTGAAAAAAGCTGCATTGTAACAGGAGCAAAAAAAACTCTCCTCTCAAGGGCGTAAGCAGCACATGCATAACACGTAAAACTGGCATCATCCTGTTTTGAAAATGCTGCGTGGTGGTATGCACGATGAAACCAAAGGAGGTGTTGCAATGGTTTTGCGTGGCGATTACGCTATAAATGCTTTCTACTACAACGGTTGCCATCGTACAGCCTACTGCAATGCCCCGTCTTAACACCCCATCATCCTGTATCAGTCAGTCCCAGCCTCCTTCTCTCTGGACGCGCTTTATCGCCTATCTAAGTGGATATCCTGATTTGTCCTGCTCACTAGCAATTCCCGTCTTGCTTCTAGTTGAACTGTCCTGTTTAGTTCGTCGTCATCCGTCCGGTCCGGGGGTTGTTTTGGTCTGCAAAGTTCTAACTCTCTTTCCCTCGCTCGTGGCAGTACGATTTGTTCTTTCTCCGCACACTCCTCACGTTCAGAGTGACGCGCCCGCGCATCGCATTCCATAGGAACACGGTATAAGGGGAGCCGCCGCCGCCCCCGTCCGCCTCGATGGTAGTTGGTGTTTAGTAATTCTATGTTCTGTTCTACAGCTCATCGTGTCCCTCGTCTTCGACCTCGGTCGCCTCACCGGGCAGCGCGTTGTCCTCATCATCGTCCTCGTCCTCGTCGTCCTTGGCAGCCTCCTCGGCGGCCGCCTCCTCTTCCGCCTTCTTGCGCTCTTCCGCCTCCTGCGCATCCTTCACCTTCTTCTCGCCCTCCTGCGTCTCCTTGACGGTGGCGGCCGCCTTCTTGGCCACCTCGAGATCGTTCGTGACGAGGAAGTTGTCGAAGATCGTGCCCGACTTCACCTGCCACACGTCGATACCGACGCCGCAGACCTCCTCGCGCAGGTACAGACTCTTGTCCTCCGTGTACTCCGGGTTGTCGATCTCCGGGTGCACCCAAACGCCCTTGTACGCTGGGTTGTCGACCTGCTTCGGCTTCCATTCGCCCTTGTACTCGGGGTTGTCGATCATCGGCGGCTCCCACTCACCGTCCATCTCATCGTCCCAGTCGTCCGGCTTGGTAGCGTCCGGGTCGGGGATGTGCTCCGGTTTGTCCCAGTCCTCCGGCTTGGTATCGTCCGGGTCGGGGATCGTGGCACGGTCGTCCCACTCCTCCGGCTTCTTCGCCTCCGGATCCTTGACCTTCTTCGGCGGCAGGAAGTCCCAGTCGTCCTCCAGGCTGCCCGATTCCACCTTCTCATTGTCGATCAGCACCTCGTACGTGTTGTCGGCGCGCACGACCAGCGTGTAGAAGTGCGTGAACACGTCGTCCTTGCACCGGATGTCCTTGTTGATCAGATGGTTCTTGCCCTTGTAGCTGAAGATAACGTGCACCTTCTTCGTGCCCGGTCCACAGATGTCCGGACCGAACATCATCAGGTACGGCGTATCACCGTGCAGATCCTTCTGGTCGACGGAGCAGTCGAACACCTTCAGGTAGCCGCCGCCGCAGTCAATGTTCTGTTCGTGCTTCACCGAGAACTGGATGACGAGCGTGTCGTCCTTGTTCGAGAAGGGCGTGAACTTGTTCGACAGCGCGTAGAAACGGGCATCCTGGGAAGTTTGCAGACCTACGACAGAAAAAAAAGATGGAAACACATTGTAGAAATTAGTCTAATATGGTTTTTTTTGCCAATTCTGCGTAGATCGTATGACATCGAAATTTGTGGAAAGCGCATTAAATCGGGTTACGACGGCAAACAACAAGACACCGATCGGTGACACGGTTTCAATAGCAAACATCGCATATGCCCCCCTCCCCGTAAATGAGGACTGTTGGTTTTAAAAATAAGTCAACAAAGCGCAAGTGGAGCACTCCGGTTCTGTAGGCCCCTCCGCCCATTCGAAAGGTAAACAAAAATAACATCTATAAAACAGCACTGAAGGTTTCTTTCTTTCTAGTCCCAAGAAGTAGAACCGTAAAAGAATGAAATCGTGCTACACCCCTATGCTCTGTCTCACATTTAATACAACAGCTTTTCAGCTATTAACCCTGTGCGGTGCAAGCCAAAGTGGCGTAAAAGGCTTTCGGACACGTTCAATTAGAATGAGCATCAAAGCATTCACTGACTTTCTATGTTTGTAGCTGATGTCACGCACGCACGCTGATGTTACACCTGGTGCACTGAAAGATTGTTAAAAAAAAACACATTCTTTGCATGCTAACCGCGACCAGTCACAATGTTCCGCTTGACGTGCTCACCCCGGGACTCCGGCCAAGGGTACACGACACCGAACGTTATGTATGATAAACATCGGCACCTTTGCGTTTAGCCTCCCCGCCACTCGGCGATGAGTGGCGGTAGGCTGGCGGTACCACACACCGGTAGCAGAACATCGAAATCATGACAATAATTAGCCCCGAGAGTACCACCGCAGGGGAGGACACACAAGGCCATGAAAAATCGAACTGTAATCATAAATCCATTTGAACACGGTGAGTGATGCGATCGTAAATGGTGATAAAAGTTGCTACAACTGCGGCCTGCCTGCATTTCTCGAACGTTCAACACCATTATCATCACACCACCGCACCGGAGTGGACACGTCACACATGAAAGTGACTGATCCGTGAACGTTGGTCGCGGTGTTGGGGAAGAGGGTATAACTTGAAGAAGAAAAAGTAATCTTCACAGAGAAACGGAGGAGGCATAACGCCTTCTCCCGGCCCGGATCATGTTGCCACGGCGACAGTGAACAACTTAAAACTGAAGCTGAACTGAGAAAGAGAGAGAGAGGGAGAGAAAAAAAACGAGAAAACGTGGCTATGCGCGATGATGTTTTGCCGGTTTTTCCTGTTCTAGCTTCTTGCCGCGACTTGCCAATGCCGGGTACGTCACCTATCTCGCTGCCTGCAAGCGCTCTATCTCTTTCTCGCTTGAACCGACGGCAGCATAAAATGGCTTTGACGATTCTTTCCTCCCTGTTCTTATCCTTCGCATCGTTTTCTTTTCCCTTGATGTTGCCTACAACTTGTTTAATTTCTGTCTGCTTTCCGTGACCGGAAAATTATGCAATTGCATTCACGACGTACGCACACACATACACAGTGTGTTTATCGATGTCTCCGCGTTCCCCGTACGCTCTCTGCGCGCAGACAGCGAACACACCCACTTGACCAACATTCTTCCCCCTACCTGTGATCCGGATCTCGGTCCCATGACTACCAGCAGAACAACGGTCATTCACATTCTAGAAAACTGACACGTCGCCTGTATTTGCGGTCTCGTTAGCACCGTTCCTTCCTGTCCTAAACAGCACAACACGACTTCACTCGTTGCCTTACTTCAAAGGCAACAATTCATCTTCACGATTTGCCCATTACTATAGTACTTATTGCTTACCTTTGTCGGCGTCAGCATCGTTGAAGAACTTTCCAGCCGTGTGCACAAACTTGCCATACTCGACGCCCTTGTGCTCACTCTGAACCCAGGTCTTTTGCCAGGAGTCTGTGTAATGCACCGGATAGGAAGACACAAGTAAAATGCGGCATTAGTGGACCATTTGGCGAATGACCGGTGTGCTGCCTCTGGATTCAGAGGCCACGTCGGCGCTCGATTATTACTCGAATATGAATTCACAGAGTCTTACCGTCTTTGAATCCTTCCTCGAAGTACACTTCGGCTGACACGGCAGCCACGGCCAGCACGGCCGCCAATACAACCGCGAACGTACGCATTTTGGCAGAATGGATTACTTCACTGCTAGCACTACAATTCTGTATTCTTCACCAGCCTAGGGGAGGGAACCGGAAGGAGTTAAGTTCCTTCACTGCGAGCACGATTGCCGCCGCGTAGACGCGTCCGTATTTGTTCGCACGACGGAGTAAATAATAATAAAATACGAATGCACGGCGGTTTTAATATGTGAGCGGGTCTTCCAGACGACGGAGCTGCTCCCAAGCGGCAACAGCGCATACCAGGTACCATATATCCCGCGAGTGGAAGCGAGAGCCGTACCGTGTCTGTCCTTTTCAGTCAACGATGTTTGCTGACTGCAAGGAATGCGCGGGGGATTTTTGCGCTCTTCGGAGCGTTTTTATCTGTGAGATGTACCGTAAATCGTTCGTGCTGGTTTATCTTAAGTAAGATTGTGAATGATGGCTTGCCTGAAGTGTAGTGGGAATGAATAAATTCACTGCATTCGGGTATGAAAGAAAATCAAAACAAATCTTTCGCCAGCGATTCCCCGGCACGACGCGGCTTGACAGATGGAACGCTCTGATTGGTCCGCGTTGGACCAATCGCTAGCTCACACTTTGCATTCTTTCTTGCTCTTGCAGTGCCACCTAGTGTTAAGACGATGAAGCACAGTAATCAACTCGACAGGAAAAGAAAGGTGCTATCGTCCAGAACATTTCAAAATGTGCTCAATATAAATTTTATCAGCACCAGACATTACCAGAATTTTGTGCTGAGGTGTTTTAAAATAACTTCAAACAATCAAAATCAAATGAATCGACAGAAAAAATTGTGAATTTCATCTAAACCGTCAATTTAAAAGTTATTGGCGCACTAGGCCAGTCAACACTTCACAGTTTGTCCATTTCCTAAATGGAATGTTACATTATTTTATCGCCAAATCAAATGAAATACTAATAATGAACAACAAGTATAGAAAAAGTATAGAAAAAAAATAAGTTCCACTCGGTGATGAGTTTCAATTCAAATGTCTGCTGTATTCAAATGTGAATGCTGGATTTCTAAACATTACAACAATTTGGCAAATATTGTGTACGTTTTTTCAGCAAAAATTCGCATAAATTGTCTCAAAAACTCGCAGTTCGTCTATAGGCACCGTCAGGTTGTTGGTTGGGTTGTCCCTCCTGAATGATTTTAGCGCTATCTAGCGGAAACGCCAAACCAACTGAGATAAAGAAATCGCCCAAATTTGTTCTATAACCTATGTTAACGGCAGACTTTTGCAAAGCACATTTGGCTGCTGTTAATTGCAGGCAATTAGTTATTTAATGACTTTTCACCAGAGTTTAGTGGATGTAATTTGTATGGCAGACATAATTAACGAGGAATTGACTTTTTAACCAAATTTGCATTCTATTTCTGCTCCCGGTTGATACCATGGTTTACGTTACCTATGCATGGAAAATTTACAGATAAGACACGCGATTAGCGTGCATGTTATAACGAAAAAGAGCATTTCTATGTATATGAGGGCATTGGAAAGATAACGGTATATTCAACGAGCAGCATGAAGTTACCAGGCGGAAGATAATTCTATTATAAACAATTCGGTAAAGACTAAGAACAGTCCGGATGATAAGGAATGAAAAACAAACATAGCAACAATCAATGTACCCGTACGGTAGAAGAAATGCAGCATTTTCAGGTTATTATAGTTTATTTTAACACGATTCGCAAGATTCTTAAAACGCTCATCAAATGTGTGCAGAGCACACTGTTGAGTGGTTTGAGGAATTTCGTCGATTTACTTTGCTCTAAACATGCAATTCGAATGCTTCCGCTCGACGTTGTTGTAGACTTTTTCTAGCCTAACAAAGTAACACCTTCAATGGCGGTGCGTACGGTGAAGAATTTCGCCTTCCAGTAAATCCTCCTTGTCGACAACGGATTGTGCTTTAGATGAAGAGACAAAAAATGGCAGTGTTGTTACGCGTTTACGAATCGGACTCCTCGTTGTCATAGTTTTCCTCGTTGCCCTCGCTATCCTCCGGCTCGTCGTCCTCCTCATCGTCGTCGTCTTCCTCCTCTTCGGAGGATTCCTCCTTGACCGGCTTCTTCCGGCCACGACCTCGACCCCTGCCAACCGGTGCTGCCGGCGCCTTCTTGGCCGCTTTGGACGCCTTCTTGGTGCTGCCCTTCGGTCTGCCTCGTCCGCGTTTCGGCGACGGTTCCTCGCCGTCATCCGACACGACGGATTTCTCTTTTTCGCGCTCTTCCACTACCTTCGACTCCTTGGGCGAAAGAGCCCGGGCCCGCTTCTTCGGTGCAACGCTATTCTGTAAATGTGTTCGAGGGCGTAAACATTCCAAACCTACTTCACACGGACACACCAGGGACACTAGTGGCACGAACAACTATGCTCACCTTATCGGGGTTTGGTGGGCGTCCACGACCCTTCTTCGGTTCAACGACCTCTGCATCCGACATAGTGCCGCTTTTCCTGAGATTATCCTTTCTACACCCGAGCAATCACAACGGATTACGTACTGTCGAGAGTGAGAGAGATGGAACCGATAATTAGAAAATATTTCACTGCACAACAAACTCAATCAACTGCGAGTGTCCTTTATCGATAAAAGTGGTTTAATATTCTGTGTTTGGAACAAAAAAACAACAATTTTCCACCCACTCAGCATCCACCAGCGGTTCGCCGAAAACGCTCGCAAGCTTTTGCATCCCTTCCCTCCAGCTCACTTGCGCGCGCACACACAACAGCACGTACACGGAATAACTTCCGGAACGCCGCGTTGAGGGTAGGCGTCCTACCGTTCTGAGCGGGAGATAGCCACCCAACCGCGACCCGGATTTTCACCTAGGCAACAAAAGCCCTGAGCGTGCCTATCATTTCCCGACGAAAGTGAAAATATCCGCCCGCAATCTTAGTTGCCATCGATTTCGAACGCAAAGTACTACGTACCTTCCTTCGTCTCGGCGCTACCTTGCTTTTTCTACACTTGTGGGAACAAATAAATACTCCGGCACAACAACTTTGGCACACTTCGACACTGGCCCACGACGCGACACACGGTGAGTATGCCTTTCAGCCCCAAAAAACACGCCGTCTTTCACGCGCTTCTCGCGGTCAAGTTCGCCTCAACGGAAAACAACAACGGCGACACGCAAACAGGCGCACGGAATTTTATCTCCACACATACACATTTACGAAACCGCTACTCAGGGTATCTAGTATCCTTTGCCGGCATCCCTACTAGTATCTTTCGCGAGTTCGGGCATCGTTCGGGAGCTTCTTGCAAAACTTTCCACCGTACACGGGAAGCTTTCGGCAAAACGGTATGAATGTGCGTGCGCGCGCGTCAGGAAAATTATTTTCCACATCATGGTAGTGGTAGCAATTTTCGGAGAGAAACCAACTTTCGGCGATATTTGCTCTCCGGAATTTTCCTTCGATAACGTTCGTTTTCTGAAACGTTGACTATTAATCTGGCATCGGTAAGTTTGTTCGATGGGAGAGAATTATCGTTACGACATTTGTTGATCCAAACCCGTACAATACTCGAGCATTAGTGGAATAAATAATTTTGCTATTGTAGATCTCACTCAAAACGAGTTTGATAAAATAGTATTTCCTTCACCTTCTGCATAAAATACTCTTGGATAAATCTGATGATCCGTTCTCTTCTTTTATTGATATAAAGTACAATACATTTTCTGTCATGCTACCTGCGCCTGCTTGGTTGAGGACAGCATTATTTTCACTACTCAACGGTGGTGTTGCAATAGGGACATTTGTAGCTATTGTGAAGGAAAAAGAGCAAATTATAAACTTGATGCCAACTTTCCACTTTTTCATAGCCATCATGTTCAAAGCGCATTTCAGCACACAAACTCGTTCAGAATACTGAGGAATATCCCTTACACTTATTTGGCGTAACAGCCTTTTCTTATGTCTTCTGCTTGTTATACTCATTTTTCCACCATTGGCATTAACAGTCACTCCTTAATACTGGAGTTTGATTCAGTTTGGAGTTGACCGATCCGTGGTGATGATTACACCACCTGTCGGCGAGAGAAATAGATCACTGAAAGCAAATTTGTGCAACAAAAAACAAAATCCGCAGGTACTGCTGCCCAGCCATTTTCTAGTATAAATAAGTGTGTAAGAAATCGAATAAAGCAGCATTGTATCGATAACCACTTTAGTGTGTTCACTGACGTCGGACGTTTCTACGAGTCTCCTCTCTCTGATTGGCACACCAAAAGAAGAAGAATATTTCAAAATGAGACTACATTTCAGGTTTCAGGAGGTTCTTATAATAGTTTCTGACGTCTAATTCCATGGGGTTCCTGAGGTCACCACTGATAAGTTTTTGAAGTACTATCTACAAAATTCATGCCCGTTCGCCTAGTTTTCCATCTGTGACTAGAGTCTGTGAGTCAAACCGGATCAACAGCTTATCAAACATATTGCAGTCCAAAGAAACTGTTCTACTCAACAAACATATCGCGACGGATGAACCTGAAATATATTATACCATACATAATGCCAGTACTCACATGCATCTCTAAAATCTGGATCCTGTCTTATCCTTGACGAAGCCCTCTTGATCGCATGGTCAAGGCAGATTTTTGGCACCTTAGAATGTCCACATGAGCACAGAAGGTGTGACAGATCCAGAATGAAACGGGAATAATAGGAATTCGTATGTGCCTAAAGCAATATTCACATCTGAATGTGTACATCTATAACATCGTTTGTGTATCTATCTGCATTTTCTAACATCACACTAGATTCGATTAAACAGGTATTCCTTTCAAACAAATATCCCAAGAAAATCGTTCCTTTCTGTCCTAACCAAACGAATAGAATTATCTACACCTATTGTTACGATCTGAACTTGTGTTTGCAGTGTTTTCCTAACGGTCCTAACGTGTTTTTGCTTTAAAACAGTTTCTTAGCTTCAGTACAATTCAGAGGGATAATTATGGTTGTTCTCACTCCTGACCCTCTGTAAGGTATTTGTAGTTGTGATAGCTGTGTGAAAATTGTCGAACACTTTCACAGGCGGATTGCTAACTAATCGTGGATTTCCTGAAACAGGATTTGTGTGGAGAAAGTTATGATTAAAATCTTTGTTGTGCAATAGCCCTCTTCGCTTTGCGCCATGTAGGTGTATGGTTTTGTTATTGTTTGTTATTTGTATTTTTTTTTTAATATTTTGATCACATCGACAGGATTCTTCAGATTATTTTATATGACAAACAACGACATACGACGCCTCGTTATACGGCATTCCTCTATAGAAACCTCTATGGTAACCAATTTCAAATATCTATAATATAATAATATTTTGATTAGATTTTCAAATGATTTTACAATTAGAAAACTTATTTTACACAAAGCTACATCTACCTGCTGCGTCAACAGTCATGCGCCAAGTGAGGAGAGCTATTGTACTACATATCCGGTGGTGTTTCTCTGGATAGTGTTTTTCAGCTGTTTATGGACACAAAAGTAACGTGTCCTTAGCTCACTTAACGAAATGCGACGATACACACGTTTTAATGTTTTAATTCAACTAAATCCATATTGTGTCTTGATCTTAACGCTCGATTGTATGATGTGGAAAACATTTGATAAACGATAATCCAGAAATTCAAAATTAATTATTATGGTGTACTATAATCCATGTCGTATAGTTCGTTCAACATTTTGAACATACATACATTATATAGAATGTAAAGAGTCCAGTTTGTATGAAACTTACCAAAAAATAACTTCATGAACTACTTCTATTAGGCGATATAAGCGCTAAACGATTGAGGTGGACTATTGCACATCCTATATGGTTAATCTGGGTTGGCAAATTTAGCTACCACGGAAGTTATCGGGTAGTTTTTTTGCTAGCCTCCGGGTATGTAGCAGTGATGTAGTAATACTGCTCTAGTTGCATACCTAACTGAAAAGAAAAAAAA
>KB672713.1:4875592-4913957 GCA_000349145.1 Anopheles dirus | reverse complement strand
AACAGAACTGTGGTGGCGTTAGTTGACGCGACGAGTTTTTCCCTGCCCATCAAATGTCTCGATATGTTGGATGGAAAATTATATATTTCGGATACCGTGCCTTTTTTACAAATTATTTGACAAATCAAGCGGTACCGGAATTGATCATTACACAATATGGTGGGAATAGGGCTGAACGTGCCTAACTTTATCCGGAATATCTGCCCGATTATCACCGTCTCACTGGAGAGGGACGC
This sequence comes from Anopheles dirus, assembly GCA_000349145.1. Taxonomy (NCBI): domain Eukaryota; kingdom Metazoa; phylum Arthropoda; class Insecta; order Diptera; family Culicidae; genus Anopheles; species Anopheles dirus. The sequence goes on along the minus strand of KB672713.1, from coordinate 4,913,721 downwards.
TCTGCTTTACCGCCATTACGGTGGGTAATAAATGATTTTGCGTACCCCAATCTTTTACGCGTACCCCAATCTCGAAGCTCACATATTAGTTGGGTTAAGCAAGTGAAGAAAAATCACGCACAGCCTAATTCAATAGCCTTTTTTCGCATGATTATGGCTAAGACCTCCGCATGCGTAAACGCGCACCACAAATTAATCTATGTCAAAGCGCGCTGCGTTGGAAGAAAGAAAATGGAGTAATATTGTACCGCACATCTAGCACCACACCACGCCACACCCGCAGGAAGCTTGCACACTGTTGAAGCGATGCAATAAACCACTTTTTAAGAGATTTACCTACTATTGAAGAACGAACGATTGAGCTCGAGATAACTTTTTGGTGGCACACACGAACGGATGGATCGAATCTTTCAGCGCAGAACACGGCGAAAAACAACGACGGGAAGAAAGAGATGGAACGAACGAGCACCCCACGCCAGGAAAGTTGTAAACAAAAGAGAAGCGATTGAAAAGCGCGGAATGGGAGGCAATGCAATATGACAGTTGAACCGGCATTACACGAACACTACGCCACAAAAGCGCACAATCGCACTCACACAAGCTGCGGTCCAGCTCGCGTCTTGAGAGCGAAAAAGACGAGAACATTTAACCGTATTCCAGACAACCAGCTATCCGGGTACCCAACGTGTTTTTATTTCAGTTACGCAGAATTCTAAAAATGAAGTCATTTGGAAAACATTTTATTGTGCATTTCTAAAGAGTTAACATCATTTAGTAAGAAAAACTAATCCATATTTTAGTTTTTAAATCTGCTTAGTGTGGTCGTCTATAAAGTTAGTGTACTTTTTGTTCATATTTCGAGAACTAATACTCTTTGAATTTTCTCCATTTTAAGTACTTCACATACTATATAAGTATTTTAGTACCGTTTTAAGTACTGTTCTATTTTAATTCGAAATAACTGTCGAGATAAAATAAAGCAATAAAAGCAGAATATCTAATCAATTTTCCAATTTTTCCTACGAATTCTTAATGACAGACGGTTGTAAAAATCAGTACGATGGTCATACAATGGTGGTATGAATCAGTTCAACAATCGATTAAGAACACTCCATGTGCTTGTTCGAGTATCGCAACATGCTTGACTGAAAATGTGTCCAACAGGTTCTAGTACACAAACTACCACGACGCGAGTGTTTATCTATCTCAATTATGTTACTTTAATTGCAATAATTTTTTGGTCTAGCACAAGGAGATGCGCAGCTGTCTTTGTAACAAAAAAAAAACACCTAGAAAGAGTGTATTAACTTTCGATATTTTCTAACGAAATCAGGAAAAACGATTTTCTTAAACTTCTAGTGACAGTGTCAGCCATCGCAAGCAAAGCTTCTAGCATGAGGTTGTAAACGCTAATCAAGTCACGAGATCTGTCCAAATTGCACAACGGATGGCAATCATCGATATTTGACCGTTATTTGTTAATTTATCTTCTTGCAATTGTCGTAGCAATTTTTCCTTTTTCTAATATTGATATTCTTCGTGAATATTTTGAACGATTGTGGATAAAAATTACTATGTTTAATTAATTCTGCACTTTACTTCTATTTTGATCCGAAAATACACATCACGAAATGTCACCCGGATAGATTTGACGGATCGTCTTCCCCTCGAGAAAGTTGTTGCGGTGTGTTCTGAAGAAAACATTGGTAATTTGAGAAAATTTGCGATTCAAGAACGTGTGCAAAATAAGTGCCCAAGAGCGTAACCGCAAGCGAGTCTTGATCGATCGATCGATCGATTCGTTTTGCATCAAAACACGGTGCACGAAGTCTTCCCAAAACGCGACCGGATTGTTTTCATCGCCGCACAATCGATTCTTCCTCGCGGAAGAGTTCTCAACTGAAACGAGTTTAGACAGAGAAAGCAATAGATGCGGTGAGCAAAGTCATCGCAAGCGGCGTGCCCGGGAGCGGAAGAAAGAGCGCCAATTGCATCGTTCGCTTTCGTTTGTGTACACATTTTCGGTTGGGACGGGGGGAGGCGCGTGCGTATCGGGTGCGTTGTTTGCGCGCTGTGAAAGTGTGTGCGTACGAACGATGCTTTTATTCTCCGTCGGTCTGGCTGCTGTGAGGTCGAGGAGGAAGATTTGTTTTCTTCCAGCGTTCGTTCGTTCGGTCGGGTGGGAACGCGGTTCGGTAATGAGAGAAAAGTGAAGTGAAACTAGAAAATTTGTCACCACCTAGGGGAGCAAGGAGTGTGCCGTGCCAGTGTAATGGTGGCCCGCCGTGTGGCGTTTGCGTTGGGAAACTAAGAAGGCCAGCCACTGTGTCACTGGTCTCCCGGAAAGGATTACTATTTAGCTCGTTTTTTTTCTTATTGTCTCTTGGCGCTACGCATATGGTGCGCGGTTCAAGAGTCCCTTCTCGGTGGGGCGTCCAGTTGGGAAGGTCCCACTTCAGGGCAAGTGTTCCGCAAACCATGCGGGCCGCGGCTTGCTTGTGACAGACTGTGGGTTTCGCAGAAGAGCAGTACGCACGGGGTGCAATCGGAAAAGGAGTGGTACTCCTTGGCCCGGTTGGTTCGGTTTGGGTGTTTTATGGTACAGAAGTGGTCGTTTTCGTATGTGTGTATGTGTATGTATGCTGCAGGCGGCATATCTGACGTCACTTTATCGATTCTAAAGCTTCCCCTTTTCTACCTTCTTCCAGTGCAGTGCTATGCATGAAGGACCTCGGTGGGCAAGTGCAAGTTACAATCAAAACACCGACCATAACGCGGTGAGGAAAGAAGCGTGTGTGAAAACGGCAAGTTTCCGGTGTGTAATGGTTCAGTGAGTGTTTCTGGATTCGGCGAAAAGAACAAGTGCAATGTAAAATCATCGACACAGCGTGCCTCGAGATCGAGATACAGCCATCCAACGCGACGCGACCGCGCAGGTGACCGTGCGGAACGCGAAACGGCAGAGAGTAAAAGGGGACCCACGATAGAAGGACATACACGCGCTTACCAAAAGGGAGGAAAGCTACTGGCAGCGAACAAAAAAAGCTCCCAATCACCAGCGAGGCCTTGCCGCCGTCATTTGGGTAAGTTGATATGCGAATGCAAATTTGTAACACCTTTTTGTGAAGCCGATAGGTGACCGGTAGGGTGTAGGGTGTGCCGAACGATACTCACTCCACCATCCCAATCAACCCACCCCTGCTTGCCTGCTTGGACCGGTCCGATGCAGAAGGCGCTAGTTGCAGAAAACGGTTCTTCCTTCCCTAACTGGTGTGGTGTGTGCGCACCGCTGTGTGCATTTTTTTCTGGTTCTCTTTTTTATTGTTTCAAGTCGACACACACATTCACACCCCGCTGTGGCAACGAGGGTTTCACGGCCGCCTCTCTCATCCCCGCAAAAGGAGGGTTGCTTTCCGGCGTGTCGAGGCCTGACGTATTTGTACCGACGTTTTTTTATTATTATTATTACACGACGGCATCGATTGCAGCACACACAAATACAGAACCGGACGTGCAGCACCGGATTTCTTTCCATTACGAACGCACGCGGGTTGAAGACGGGTCGAGATTGCGAATGAGATAAAACAATCGATTGGATTCTTGGCATAGTTAAGCTTATCGCAAATATGGTCGGCGAAATGTGTAACGTTACGGTTTGGGGTAGATAGCTCCACAGACCGCGCCGAAGTTTCGGCGAGTTTTCTGTACAAAACAAGTAGCTACCGGATCGATTTGTTTCGTGTGGGATATGAAATGTCCCACGGAATTCCCGACAGCGCGCCAGCCACGGGATAAAGCAATAATCGTAATCTTAATTACACAATTGATTGGTAGCGCCTATCGAAGCGAGGAAAGCAGTAGCCATTACTTGTGCTACTGGGGAGGAAGCCGGTAACTATGGAGATAGGTCGAACGTCGTTCGTTCACTTGCGTAGCATCCCACAAACCTAAAGGGCGTCACGAGAAAGGCTAGCAGATCAATTGAAAGAGTTAATCGAATGGAATGTGGTTGTTCGACTGTTTGCGATAGAGCAGGAGTTGTATTGGTGATGTTTTATTGCTGAAATTTGAGACATTTGAACATTTGAAACATTTGAGACGTGAAGAATGTTTTCGGTATCGAAAACCTAAACTTACTGTGGTAATATTCATAGGCGCGAGGTAATTGGTTTTGAATAAAACATGCTTTTCATGGAAACATGTGGTCGCCACGCATTGCATCTGCTCCCACGCGTCTAATGACATACGGGTTGTCCCAGACTGACACAATCAAGTGTGCTTCAGAATCCGGCGGAAGTTCGCCCTTCCGCTTTTGTTCTCGGCACGAAAACAATACACAGCCGTGGGGACGGTAGGAGCATTCGGCCACCCCGGCGTGTTTGTCAGGATCTCCAGGAGCAGACCCAAGACACAGTTACTCTCGCAATCGCTCTCCCTACTCTCGCGACTCTCGGTTTGAATCGGGATCCTGCGAAACGAAGTGATCAACCCGCCACATTGCACTTGTCGAAGTAATCTCCCTTCAATTAAACATCTCTCTTTCTCTAGCTTTGCCACACGCTCTCACAGATTCCGCTTGTTTCTTTTTAATGCTTTGTTTGCGCGAGACACATACACACACACAGCAACACGCGCGCGCATACATACAGCATATCCTGCCTTCGCAGAATTTTGGAAAATCCGTGGGCGAGAAATGCCTTGAGTCTGACGTGTGTTGCCGTGTCGTCCTGGTGGGCGAACGTTGCAGAACACAGCCCAGAACCTGGTTCAGAACGAAAAAAAAAAAACGTTTTCCAGGTTATGAAGAGAGCGAGAGAGATAAAAAGAGAGAAAGCGCGCGTGCGGCCCAAACGGAGGAAAGGTTGAAGTTCACCCAACGTGCCAGTGAAGTTCATCATCCCTAGGACAGTGGTGTGTGATATCTGGCTCCGTGGTTCGGGACCGTGCCGCGATTCTGTGGACTCCTCGTGGTTTCGCAAACCGATCGATTTTTCCTCATCTGCGGGTTTGCAAGGGCTTTCGAAATCTGGTGTGTGTGAGTGTTGTGCTGCAAGCGAAGTAAGTGTGCCTGACTGCTGCGACACACCTAACCGGGACGTTTGCGGAGTGCGTGTGTGGGCTTCCGAACAGACCGAAGAAGGTAAAGGATGTTGCAAAATACCAAACAAAAAAAAAAACGTGTGCCATTAAGAGATAGTGAGTAGGTTTTGACGCGCGGAGGTTTGCCCAGAAGGTGCCAGAAAGCTGCCAAAGCTGTGGCTCCCTTTAGGCTAATTTCATGTTACTCCATCCGCAGTAGGCTGCGCGGAATGGGTGTATCGATTTTTAGTCCGTGCTGGTGTTTTTTTTGTTTGCTCCTCGAAATCGAATCTTCATCCCTCGCAGCTGATGTCATCGTGCACGGCTCGCCACTCGGAAGCTTCAGGGCCAAACCTGGAACCAACCCTGGAGAAAAGGAACGTGTCGAAATATTGTACATGTTTGCTCGGAAACTCCCAAGCTTAACTGTCATTAGAACCGGCCTAGAAAGCATGCCCACCAGCTGACCCTGCCCTGGCGCGTAGTGTCGAACATTCCATCTCGCCCGCTGGGCGGTCCCGAGATTCCCTTTTGGTACCAGCGGTGATGTTGATGTTGCGCGCGCGGTGGTGCAAAGTGCTACTAATTGAACTGGTTTCACCGCCTGCTGCCTGGTGGCCATGATGGGACCCATCCCGGTCGGCGTGCTTGCGTTGGGTGTGCTCCAGAGAAAAATACGCGTAACCGTAAATCGTCGTCCGATCCGATCGGCATCATGGTGGAAAGTCTATCCAGAGGCGCACACACACACACACACGAGCGCGTGCCTGGTAGAGCGAAGAGCATAATAGAGCTGTTGTCGTCGTTGGCGGTACCGATACGTCAGGAATTTGGAAGCCAGCATATGAAGTATTACGAAACCACGCGCACGGGAAGCGGTGCCGTTGCTGTTACACCTGAACCTGAACCTGACCAAGTCGCGTGGAAAGCGAGATCTCGTGCTTAACAACTTTGCGGCGTACGGCGAGGAGGGATGTGCTTCCTTCCATTTGATGTGGGCCAAGCGTGCAACCCGCTGTTGTTATGCACCGCATGCATAATTGTTTTTTCTTGCCTTCACCCCACCGGATAGGTGACCACCAAGGGTGTGTGACGCGTGACTGCGTTTTGTTGTTGTTGTTATCTTGCTCATGTTTCTCGTTCGTCGTCCTGTCCATGGCACCGTGATCTCATCGATTCTAATTTTCCGTTGGTATTCTTCTTTAAAGAAATAAAGGTGAACTCATTCCTCCCGCCGATGTGATTTCCATTTTCTGGCGACATGGAAAATGGGGCGTAGTACCGCGCGTACGCTTTCGTGTGCTCTACTGCGTCACGGGGCGCAGATAGAACCTTTCTTCCGAGCGGAAGTTTGATGAGATTGATTGCGAAAAAAGGGAACGAAAAACAGAAAGACCACCTAATGACCTGACTGGCGGTGGTACCACCAAAAGAGACGAGTGATGAGGTCATGCACTAGTAATAGTTTTAATATAAACTAGCATGCGAAAAATATACCCTGTGACATCACGACAGAGGATTAGGAACTGCTGGTAGCCGTTCGCGCTCGGCAATACCAATTAAAACTAGTCAAAACGTCAATAACAAAGCACACGCTGTTGTCAATGCACGACTGTCCTTTTAATACACGACTCTATGCGCTCTCGTTCGCTTCCAAGAGGGAAGAACTTGACGCGCGGTGGCGTTAATAGTTGACTTCGTTCAAACGATCCCGCTGAAAATTAGGTCAAATTAGCGGGACAGGAAAGGCGTACCGATCTCGGAGATGAGCAATGCATAAACGGGGCCCCACTATATCAGCCCTTGCACACACACGACACACACCCATTGGCGGCGCCAATCGGCATTCCACGGGCGGTGGTGGTGCTACTGAGCCAACGCATATTTTCTTCGCCTACTATACACTAGATACACTCGGCTTCCGCGTGAGCACGTACGGGAAAACTTACGCACCGCGGCACGGCCGTGCACTAAAGCGCGCTACAGAAAATAAATAAATAATAGTTTGTTTTAGTAGGAACCTTTTTGGTGGAAAAGGCAGGTCAAAAGGTGCAAGGAAGGTTTTGATCTCTGGCCCCCATCCGGTACCGATCGAACTAGTGACAGGGGAGGGTGAGTTTTAGCAGAGATCTACCGAGGTGCGATACGATTGTGTGGGTGTTTATTAATTTGTTGTGGAAAACTTCTTTTTCTCTCGCTCCCTCTCGAATTGCGGCCCCCAACACACCAAACAGTGAAACGCGCGTGAAACAGCGTATTGGCTCAAGTAGAAGTCAAACAAACAATCGCACGCAGGGGGGAGCACAAAGTCGCATAAGCGGACAAGTGACAGCTGGACTAACGACGCTTTGGTGATTTGACATCGTGCCGGGCATGGCACACTTTGGTCGAATAGTTGACAAAAAAATGATTCCGTGTGGTTTAAACCTTTGGCAGGATTAGGCTGTGCTTGTTGAACCGTTGGAACACGCCATATGGTCCAAGCGGAGACGGTTTCGGTCACATTTGCTGTAAATTTTATGCATCCCGGCTTTTCTTTCGTTTTTAAACATCTTGTTATTTTTGCGTTCGCCTCTCCAGCTGAAAACCAACCACCCTTCCCGGCCCAATCAGGGGCTCGTTATGCTGACCAACACGGAAGGCGGGATGATACGGTGCGGTGGTGAGGCACTACGCTACGTCTAAATTTACTTTCCAGCTGACGCGCGGGCGACATCGGGACGGGCGAATGCACGATACCAGCACCCAAGAGTCCCCGGAAAACACTGCGCCAACACCGCAACCATCAAGGCGGCGGGCGCGGTTTTTGTTGCCATGGTTATGCTCCTCAGTGGCCGACCACCGCACGAGACACGCGCGGTTGGTGATCGCTTTTCAACAAGCGCGTTAATAATATTTCGCCCTCCACCCATTTCTTATGTTTCGTAATGAGTTGATTATTGCCGGCAAATGGGGTAGGGGGGCAGCAGACCAGCAACACCACAGGCGGTTCTAGAGACAGAACCCCAAACACTATCAACAAGAACAACACATGGCGAACGTGGAGCTGGTTGCTGCTCTACAATTTACTGGTTTTACTGGCGTTCTAGTTCTATCGCTGGGCACTGGCGCGCGTGAGATACTTCGATGGAAGATCGAAGATACATTAGGCAAGGGAAGATATTTGTAAGTGTATTTTAATTTGATTTGATTTAATTTACTTTAATTTAAAATGGCAACTAGTTTATCTAAACCGGGGATCTGCTATCCTTTTGTTATTTTGTTTCAAATTTGGTTTCAATATCAATTCATTAAGTTAAGTTAAGTTAAATTAGTTAACACATAGCGCAAACCCGATGACAAATAATTCTAATATTTCGTTTCTGACTCACGCAAAGCACCCAGTTTTTGATGAATTATTGATGAAAAACGTTTACAGTCTGTTCCAGACAAACGCTATTTGTTAGTCACGCGGATTTTGCGATTTTGACAATTAAGTGTGTAATTGACATGGAAACTTAAGTAATGTATAAGCTAATAGTATTCACCAATTCTATGTCCAATTTTCTACTCAAGCGGAAATGTATTTTTATTTTGATCTGAATACAAAAAAGTTTTATATCTTATTTGCAAATATTTCGTGATAAAAATCTGTATTTCAGCTCTTATGTCGTTTTTTTATCCTTGTATAAACTATTCGATAGTTTATACCTTTTTTCTTGTTGTGCACATTACTTACACCCACTGTTGCAGTGATTTGGTAAACAACATAAGACAACATTTGTTGAGCTTAAGTGCAAATATTTTTTTTATTAAAATAAACAATACACATTGAAAGCACAATGACAGACCTCCATCGAGTTTTCGAATACAATATTTTCTTACAACGCTAAGCTACTGATAATGGGGCCTTAGTGTGAACGAACGTTTTGAGAATGCTGAATTTTTGGGAGGTTTTGAGAACCGTATGCATGTTTGAGTTACACTGAACAGTTTTGCTTGACAATACGTGCTTGCTGATTTGAGATAGTGCCACGAAGTGCGATTAGCAAATGTCTCTGCGAATAATCAGTTCGTGTTTTTTCCATCTCCAACTCACTCAGAATTTCTCCGGCGCACGAGCACTTAGCTAATTTCAACGTGTGTTTATGATTCACAATCAAATCCGTCAATAAAGCCGGCTCGTTGACGTGCGTTGAAGTTCGGCGTTGCCACTAGATTCGCGTTCGCAACGTTATTAGCGACGGCTACACTGATGTCAGCCGGAAGCGAGACATTCCAAATAATTTCACGCTGAGCAAAACCCGTGCCCCCTGATCCCGTCGCGTCGCGCGCGTGTGTGTGTATGTGGGTGAGGAGAAGAATGAGCTCACCGTCCCAAAATCCCTTTGGGGAGATATGGAAAGTGATTGCAAAAATCTCATATTCCTCAGAACTCCGGTCGAATCGAAGGTTTTTCGTTGCATGAAGGGATCATCGTTTGCGGAGAAGAACCACTGCAGCCGCGTCTAACACCGCAGGTTGCGGAATGTGACCACAAGTGATCGGAGCAAGCTGGGCATGTGTTTTAAAATAAGGCAAAATATTACAATCAATTCGAAATTGGTTGATCAATCAAACACCCCTTTCGCAATGCCCTCCGCCCATTCCTTCAACGCTTTCACCGAATGGGGACGTATCGATTGCGGTCTATAGGGAATACATGATTACGAATGGATAGAAGGTTCTATTTTCTCAGTGTGGCGTAATGCTGTTACTCGTGCGTGTGGAGCTTTCAGCAATATCCGACGTGAAATATGATTGCATCGCGGCCCGGGGTTGGGGATAGGCGTGTGCGCCTGTGGGTAGGTGGGTGGAAGAAGCGTATCGAGGATGGGTTCGTCAATCTTGCCGTTCAACGGAGCACTTGCTCGCGCGCACATTTAAGGCACGATAGAACACATAAATTTTCGACATGATGATGCACTGGCCTCTACCTCCATGCTGGGGTTGGCCATTGCGTGTTTGCCTACTCGTTGCTCCTCGTTGTACCGACTCGCCATGCGTCCTCCTTTAGTTTTTTCGTCTTTCTTCGCTCAAAACGATGCAAAAGTCAAGTTAGAACCGCTACTAATTCCGTTGGTGACTGTTCTGTTTCCTCTATTTTTAGACTGTCCCCCCTCACCATTACATCTCTCTGGGATCATCGCATTCGAACGCATCGCTAACCGTGTCACATCGTCGTCGTCGTCGTCGTCGTCGTCGCATCGCATAGACGCGCCAAGCCGAGACAGCACCGCAAGCAAAACAGGCCGTAAAACCGATGCCACAGAAAGCCACTCGGTTCGCCGTGTCAAACGCGCCAACATTGCTGCAATAATTGGGATACTAGTGCCGTGTTTATGTAATACGCGTCGGATCGAATCGGATCGATCGAGAGTGGAACACTCGGCAGGAAACGGATATGATGGGGGGTTTGCGGTTAGCGATTGCATATATATTTATATATATATTCGCCGATACAAAGACACAGGGCACGGCATGAGGCGCGCGTGCGAGTGAGAGACCCAACAACACGATCCGACACACGGCGATGAACGCTCACGCGAGATTCTGTACCACAACGATTAGCAGCCCGCTGTTTACCGGTCAAAGAGCCATCGTTCGAAGCTGAAGACTGACCTAAAGCGCGCGGGAGGGCGCACGAAACGATCGACCTCTCTTGTACCGGTGATACGCGCACGTACGCGAGGCAAAAAAACGACGAGTGGCCATGATACACTGTTAGGGTTTGTTTTGCGACAGGGGAACGATATCCTTTCAGGTTTAGGAAAGGCGAGTGCGGTAGTGTAAGAAGTGCGCGAGGTGGAAAATGAATTCGGATGACATTTATGAAAACTTACCGTGTCACACCACCGACGAGGCATTGCGGAACGGCAATGGGACGACCGTGAATGAAGGTGGAGCTCGTGGACGTGTCGTGGCTGCTGCGGATACTACTGGTGAAGGTGGTTGTGAAGGCAAGATGCAGAACAATCTCGCACTGAACAGCAAGGATATGCTGTATGCGACACCGTTGAAAAAATCGGAACGACCCGGAAAGGTACTGAACAACGCACCCTCGACACAGAATGGAAACGCGGGCGGCCGATGTCCGGCGGTAGCACCGACAGGTGCAGTGGCATCCCCCGCCACCGGGGAGCCCGAGCGCGACACCAAGATCATCAACGCCGAGCTGGAAGATCGGCGTATACGAGACTTTCTGAAGGATACGACACAAATGCACAAGAAAATCGAGCTTCACAAAACGTACCAAAGTTCAAACTTTTCCTACCTAGCGCGGAAGGAACACTTTGCCGATCTGGTGCAGCGCAACGTGAACAGCAATGTGGGCGGGGGAGCGAGCGACCATAACTTACAGGTGGCCGGCGAGGACGCGACCGATTCTTCGTCGTTGGTGGCGGCCGCGGTGGGTGGCTACAAAACGCTGGCGGGAGCGGAAGAGGACAAAAATCTTGATCTCGACATCAACGAATCGCTAAACGAGCTGGAGGCACGCTGCAACGAGAAACTTGAGATGCTGGCAAATCTGAACCGGGTGCGCACCAGCACCACGACCGAGCAGCGCTCCCAGGAGGATAACGAGCAAGCTGACCTACTGGGACATGCCGAGGGAGCAGGAGTGGAGATGCTAGGGGAGACGGGAGCCGGAGTCGTCCCAAAGCCATCGGCACCACCCCTATCGGCGCTCAGTACAGAAAGAGGATCAAAGGGTGGCACGCTAGCGGATCTCACTGTTGGTGGTAGCGGTGAGACAATCGTTAGTGCGCATCTGAACCGCGAATGGGTGTTGAAGAAAATTGCGATGTGTTTGGAACAACGGATCTCGAAGAAACCGGTACCACCGGTGCCTTCATCGTCGTCTGGAACGGTGGCGACGACACAGCCTACTGACAACGGGACCACGCCATCCTCCTCATCCGGTCCGACGGCAGGTCCGGGAGGATTCTTTGCACGAGGCGGTCAGGCACCGGGCACCGGAATACCACCTGCTGCGGACGGAGCTGCCCTCCGCGGAGGGGAGAACGGTGGACTGCCTTCGTTGGGTTACCTGGTGCTGGGGTCGAACGGTTCGGGGAAAACGTCGATCTGCAACGACATTATCGACGGTACGTCCGGTACGAAAGGGATGCTGAACCGCAGGTTACTGGCGTGCTACTTCGTGAACTCACAGAACCCCGAATGCCACAGTCTGAGTATGTTCATTCGCAGTGTCATACTGCAGATCCTGAGCCATTCAAGCTTCGTAACTACGAACGCGGGCAGTAGCGGATGCATCGTCAGCCAGGAACTGATTAACCTTTCGGGAGCATCCATCGACGTGATGAACGAACAGCCCGTAAGCACGAGCAACGACTGTCTACCGGAGGCGGATCAGCAACAGCTGAAAGCCGGTTCGAAAGCGTCCCCCGACGAAGGACAGAACTCGATTCAACCGATTGCTAGTGCGATCGCTTGTACGAATGATTCGAACGAAACGGTGGACAAGGAACTGGAGGATGCCATACGGACGGAAATGAAAATTAACGAGCGTGTGGCAGAGTTTTGCTCCGGGCGCAAGAAAGTTTCCCGCCAACAGTCAGAACCGGTGGAAAGTTTAAGCCGCGATCGCGAACAGCCGAACTATCCGTACAAAACGCACCCACCGCCGTTAGCCAAAACTGTGATGGAATCGTGCGAGACTGAGCAACCAGAGAAAGCGACCATGAGTCCAGGCAGACCGTCGAAAGTTTCCAAGATACCCATCGCTATTGGCAGTACGATTCGAAGTCCAAAGAAGGCATCACCAACCAAGGAGGAAGGTAGCAGCAACAAAGAACGACCGGATTCGTCGTCGAAACCATCGGATGAAGAAGAAATCATCCGCGAAGGTGGTGGTGAAGCAATTGCTGAAGGCGATATGAGCGATATTAAGCTACTGGATGATGAAGACACGGCAGAGCAACCGGTCCCGGCAGAGGACAGTATTGAGGTTAGGACACAAGGGGCGAACGTGACACTCGAGGCGACGGCGGCGGAAGTGGCTCGGAGTGAAAAGATCCTGCCCCCGGTTCGATCGACAAAACTGATGGAGACGAGCATTCCGCCACCGTTGCCAAAGTCAAAAAATTGCCGTCAGGTGATAGCCGACGGTTACTACGAGATGCTGCTCAGCAATCCGGACATTTTCGAGTCCCTCACGGTGGACAGTATTGAGAAGAACCCGGACGATTGCTTTAAGAAGGCGATACTGTTTCCCCTGCTGGAGCTGTGTCCACCGAAAAGTGCACTCCTGCTGCTGATCGATTCGATTGACGAAAACTACATCCAGGACGGGAATCTCATCTCGACGCTGAAGGGTAAGCAGGTGTCGAAGAGTCGTAACATCGCGGAGCTGCTGTCAAACCACATCCACCTGATGCCGAAGTGGTTGTTTATGGTGTGCACGGCGAAGAAGCAGAACAAAAACATCACGAAGCTGTTTACCGGGTTCAAGAAGTTGACGCTGGACGATCTGCGCAAGTCGCACGTTGTGAAGGATGTGCAGCAATACATCATCAACCGGTTGAACACGGACTTCCGGGGCATCAATCTGACCAAGGACATCATCGAGAGTCTGAATCAGCTGTACATCAAGTCGAACGGGTGTCTGCTGTACCTTTACAAGGTGCTGAACGGGATACGCGAGAATTTTTTCACGTTCCGTGAGATTAAGCTGATACCGTGCACGCTGAACGGTCTGTACCTGTACATCTGCCAGAAGTCTTTCAACAAGAAGCAGTACAGCAGGATTCGGCCGATCCTGAACGTGCTGCTCGTGTGCAATAGCTACGTGGATAAGTACTTTATCTACAACTGTCTCCGCACCCACAACTACACGCTTGAGATGGAGGATTTCGAGCGCCGGCTGGAGTTGATGCGCAATATCGTTGAGTACAGCCCGGCGAACCCGGGTGCGGTGCGTATCTTCCACAACTCGTTCTGCGACTGGTTGATCGATGTGAAGTTTAGCACGAAAAAGTTTCTGTGCGATTTGAACGAAGGACACGTGATGGTTTCGATGTACTACACCGTCGTGGCGGATGAGATCTGCCCGAACAAGCTGCGGCTCTACCTGTACCATCTGATCAAGACAGGCGAGTACCTGACGAGCAAGAACGTCGATCTCGATCTGCTGTTGATCCTGCTGGAGACGAAATCGAACCTAAGCGATTGTTTCTACACGAATCTGCTGAACTGCTGCGCCATGTGCGAAGACGAGTGTCGGAACGATATCAACCTGTCGGCACGCACAAAGTACATGTTGGATCGCTTCCTGAACGGCCAGCTGAACGACGACTTTATGATCTTCCTGAACGATTTCTTCAAACCAAATCTGCCGACGGACTGCAAGGTGCTGAAGCTGTTGATCGAAACGGGCATCAATAACGCGGACACGGCACTGTCGTGCGAATCGTCTGCCATCAACTCGCCGGTGTTATCGGACCGCTCCCAAAACATCGATTCCGAGCTGGCGGAACTGTTGATCTCGAGTGAGAAAAGCTGCCAGCAAGAACTGCAGAAGTCAATCAATCTCGAATTGCTGGACTGCAACGGTGGTGGCGGAAGTAGTGGTGTTGGTGGTGGCGGTGCCGGTGTCGGTGGCATGATAGATGCTACGGGGAGAGATGGACAGATGGGACTTGCGCGGCATCGGTACAGCGCTGGGCCATCGATAAGCGGAGGTGGAGATGGTGGTAGCAGTGCCCTCGGCGATTCAAAGTCGGACATACAGAATGATCGCGTTGGTAGTGGAGTGCAGTGTGATATGTTTGAGGGCGAGATGCATAAGGGCAAGGCGCTGATACACATTTTGGCGAACGAAGGAAATCATACGCTGCTAGAACGAGCGTTGAATGTAAGTTATATCACACATCATATCGCCTAGCTTTGTTTCCTATTGATTCGAGTACGCGATTCTACTTTTTTGCACATTGTTCTTTTGATACTTAATGTTATTTCGATACTTAATGTTATTTTGATACACTAATGTTCTTTTGATAACGCTCCACCCGTAGGCATGTAAAGATCCTATAGATCTTGAAATAGAAGATCTCAACGGACAGACGGCACTCAACATAGCGGCGAGAAATGGTCATCAGGAAATAGTGAAGCTGCTGCTCACGTACAAACAGCCGCTACGGGACGGCACTGGTCGATATCGGATGATCGATGTCAATCATGCGGATCGCGACGGCTGGACACCGCTCCGATCGGCTTCGTGGGGTGGCCATACGGAGGTGGTCAAGCTGCTCATTGAAACGGGCGTTTGTGCAATCGACCGTGCGGACAAGGAAGGTCGTACGGCGCTCCGTGCTGCGGCGTGGAGTGGCAACGAAGATATCGTGAAGATACTGATCGAAGCGGGCGCGAACGTGAACTCGATCGACAAGCAAGGTCGCACATCGCTGATTGCGGCATCGTACATGGGCCACTACGACATCGTCGAGATACTGCTGGAGAACGGGGCGGACGTGAACCATACGGATCTGGACGGCAGGAATGCTCTGTGCGTTGCCGCACTTTGTGGCAGCTCCGGCTACAGTCGGGTCATTTCTACCTTACTCGAGTACGGTGCGAACACGGATCAGACAGATAACGAAGGGATGTCACCGTTGTTAGTGAGCTCGTTCGAGGGTAACTCGGAGATCTGTGAGTTGTTGCTGGAGAATGGAGCCGATCCGGATATGGCGGACAACATGGGTCGTACACCGCTGTGGGCCGCGTGTACCTCCGGCCATGCGAACGTCGTGAAATTGCTGCTCTTTTGGGGCTGTGGAATTGATTGCATGGATTCGGAGGGACGTACGGTGCTGAGTGTTGCGGCCGCACAAGGCAACCTGGAAACGGTGCGGCAACTGCTCGATCGTGGCCTGGACGAGACGCACCGGGACAATGCGGGATGGACACCGTTGCATTACGCGGCGTTCGAAGGATACGCGGACATTTGTGTGCAGCTGCTCGAATCGGGCGCCAAGATTGACGAATGTGATAATGAAGGCAAGGCTGCACTGCACTTGGCCGCACAAGAGGGTCACAATGCGGTGATGGAAGCGATCCTGAACATACATCGACCGTGCATCGATCAGCGGGCGCACGATGGGAAAACGGCATTCCGGTTGGCGTGCCTGGAGGAGCATTTCGAGTGCATACAGACGCTGCTCAAATTCGGATGCGACATCAACTCGAAGGACGCCGATTCGCGTACGACACTCTACATTCTGGCATTGGAAAATAAATTGAAGGCGGTAAAGTTCTTGCTCGAGTACTCGAATGCGGACGTGAACATTCCGGACAGCGAGGGCAGAACGGCATTGCACGTGTCCGCTTGGCAGGGTCACGCGGAGATGGTGAAACTGTTGATAACGCTTGGTATGTCCAGAATGGGAAGAAGACGTTGCAATCCTTTATTTTAATTAAATGATAACTTTCCCACTATCTAGGTAACGCTGACGTGAATGCAATGGATTTGGAATCGAGGACACCGCTGCACTCGTGTGCCTGGCAGGGCAATCACGAGGTCATGCAACTCTTGCTGTATTACGGTGCCGTACCGGATCACGCCTGTAAGCAGGGTGCAACGGCACTAGGCATCTCCGCTCAGGAAGGGCATGAAAAGTGTGTCAGCTACTTGTTGAAGTACGGCGCAAATCCCTACAAATCGGACCACTGCGGGCGAACGCCGATTAAGCTTGCGGCTAAATCGAACCGTAACAATGTGCTTCGCATTTTGGAAAACTTTACCAAAAGTATGTTTACGCTACTTAGAACAAATTGATGGTGGTGAAATTTCAGTTTCACGGAAATATTTTTATAATTTTCCCTCCGCAGATGATTTGGATTGTGGCAAGGCAATGCATCCCCATCTTAATCTAAAGTCGCCGGATGAATTACCACCGTGCAGCTCGATACACAATCCTTCACCGTCATCCGGATATCCGAACAATCCCAGCCTGCTGATGCCGGCCGGTGGAGGAACGCCAATGCTAAACGCGTCGTCAACCAATTCCAACACAACCAGCTCAACAACGCAGAACAACAATTTCTACGAGAACACGATGCACTCCGACACGAGCAGTCTACAGAAGCGTAAGAGCGTCATCTCTAGTCAATCCACCGGTAGCAGTAATGAGGTGAGTTAGACATTTCTGTTAGAGTTTTCCCTCAATAAAGCCGGTATTTTCGTCCGCACGTTTGCAGCAAGCACCGATGTCATTCACGCAGCAGCTGCAAAAACATTCTCGTCATCATAACTCCAAATCGCATCACATCGTCCAGCAACAACATCAGCCACATCACCAGCAGCAGCAACATACGGCTTCGTCCTCGACTGCAAAGTTTGGAAGTAAAAAACATTCCCAGGTACTACCGAACGTGGAGGAGTACCAAGCTAATATTGGTAAGTAAAAGCAGAATTTCAATAATGAGATGCAGAGGAAATGAAATGTGACCATATTCAACAAAACGCTTCCCTCATCAAGATATGAAATGTGTAATGATGTCGAAACAAATTCTTTTGCATTTTCATCTCTATTTAACGATTTCACTTGAATACATTCTACTGCCTCGGTTGTTCCAATTGCCTAGCTTTTTATACCAAAGTGTTATTAGGTTGTAGGTTTGATGCTTGCACTCGAAACATCCCTCCCTTCTTATTTCCAAAACGTAAAACTCAACGTTCTAATCTGGAAGGCATTTTGATTTGTCGCGTTGGCTAAACATTACACGGTGATTCTGCAGGAGTAAACTGTTCAAGCAGATTTTCTTCTTCATAAACTTCCTGATAAAACTTGAAGGAAAAAGTTGAGGTCCGAATTTATCAACGTAAAGTGATAATTGAATATTACCTTCGTATTGCGAATAATTCATTTGAATTTTCTCGCATGTTCTGCGCTTTATTCTATATGCAAATCGACAAAAATTTTACGCAGTCCTTGCCATTCTTCAAGCAGTGCACTAAACATCTGGAAGGTAGATGATTTCGATTATTTTACCAGAGCACCACTTTCACGTTCATATACATTGATAAAGGTTGGCGTACACTTTATGATCTGCAAGTAGTCTTCGAACTATGCAAGGAACTATTGATGATGTAGCATATGGATGTAGTATGTTTATCGTGATGCGCATGTTTCTGCCATACATTCATTTTCAAGTTGTGTTGCCTTCCAAGACTCGACACGGTGTAGATGTCCTAATCCAGCGACTTCTCGAATGCTGAAGCGATCGAACAATGCCATGTTTTTTTGGATTTATTTCTATTAACATCCGCATCACAGATTCACACAGATTCGAACAGGTTTGCTTTGGATGGATAGATTCGAAATTATATCGTCGCCACTTTTATATTGTTATCCTTATTTATCGACTTTACAGGATGTACTTCCTAATGGTGGATATGACGTTGCTAGGCTATGGCTAATACTTTTAATAACTTAATAATAAGTTGTTTTCAAATTATTTTTTATTGTCATGTTACTTTCAGATTTACACATATCCTTACTGACTTCAACTGAGCCATGAATGTTATTTACTTGTTGAAATTTACAAGGAAACTTTATTAACGATTTATTGTATCTTAGTTTTATTATTGCGTTACTATATTTGTGTTAATTTAAAATATTCTCCCCACAGCTTCTAACATTCGCATCAACCCAAACGACGCCGACCTGTTCGATCTTGGCTGCATGTCGCCACTGTACGCCACACCGCCACATTCGCCCAGCAGTGAAATAAGTTCCCCCGGACAGAACCAACCCCCATCGTCGTTGGCCCTGCTCGGCAAGCAGTTCGAGGAGATGAACATCAGTCTCTCCAACAACAGTACGATCATGAACCCGCACGATAATCACTTTGCCCGGGACACGCATATGCGCATCATTCTCGGCAACAATCAGAAGGAAGCCGGCCATCTGCAGGGAGCGGGCGCAGGTGGCGGCGCCGGTGGAGGGTACGTTTACGCTGGCAGGCAGCTCGGTTTGCTTGGCTCGATCGGGTTTCTTCAACGCTAACGATCAATTACGTTCGCTTACAGGAAATCATCAAAACGCAGCGGTATTGCAACGAATCCTGCGATGCGTTTGATACGCAACCGTATCGATTCGGCGGCGCAGTTGATCCGGCGGACAAACAACATCCTCTCCAGTAGTGGAAACAACCAAGGTTCATCCAGCATCGGTGTCAAGTCGGGCACGTTCCAATGGCGCAAGGAAAGTCAGATGTAATTTCCGGTGTGGGTGGGGTTGAAAGTGCTATTGAAAACAGGGATGTACATTTTGACATTTACCGCAGCGGTGTTGAATAAGGGTTTAACAGACCTGAGGGCACCTATACGACGTATTGCGTGGCAGCAAACCAAAAGCAATGTGTTACGAGTAGGTTGTTGCGGACGGTAGAGGAATATTTATACAACAATTGCCCTAACCCAAATGGCGTACCATTTCCGAATGGAACCATTTTGCACTGAATACAACTTTCACAGTACCACTAACAAACGATTATGATACTTGGAAGGTCGGTGGCCAGTGGAGAGATCATGACACGGAGGGAAGCGAACTGTATCCAATGAGAGGTTTGATGTAGTATACTGGATCCAGTATGTGATGAAATGTGTGGCATTTATTATTAACAAACGAGTGCGTGTGTTCTCTACAATAATGCACGACGTTGTACGTACCCTTACAGCAGCTGGAGAACACTCCATTTAATATAAGAGTTTATCACAGGTTGTAGAATGATCCAAAATGACGCGTTGGTGAAAGTAAGAAAAGTAAGAAAAGCAATGTAGATCATTGGCAGGTATTCCCATTTTATCGGTCTCGTATCACTGAGCTGTCCACTTTGCGTCTATCAGAGGTATGTTTCTCAAATGCTAAGTGAACGTATTTTTGTAAAAAAAAAATCACTTAACACATCGTATTAGAAGGATTGACGAGATTGGGTATATTTTTTACGCATACTTTGAGCGTCGTGCTGCACTAAGATTTTCGGACGTACGCATTTGTGCGTGTTTTTGCTTATATTTATAGTTGATCAGTTTGGAATTCAAATACGGAAGTAATAGATTTATTTGTACTGCTTATAGCAACGGCGAACGTTAGTTTGATGATTCCTTCATCCTCACCACCATACCACCAGATTGAATTTTGTAGCGTGTACGATACGTAAAATGGTGTTTCGATAACCTATTTGCGTAAAAACAAGTAACTTTTCGTTGCGCCTTACCGTTTAACCTAGCCAATCAGAAGAGATTATTTCTACGCCATGACAATCGGTTTTCCGTATCTAACAATCTGCGTCGAAATGTTGGTTGTGTTCGCTACTTAACCTTTGTTTCTGTCTTGCGTACATATGTCAGGGAGTTGCAATGAATGGCCTTTACCTTTAGCGTGGTATAGTAGACTTATCCAATTGCTTTTATCTCACCCGAACATCTTCGAGCGCTCTTAATTTATGTTTATTTCAAATAAACCAATGAAAGTAGTATTCTGCGAAGAAGCGGAGCAGCAGATCAGGAACGGACTAACTCAAAGATTTACTAGAAACGACGGTAGTTGTGTAAAGGAAGTGACAAACACGAGAGGCGCAAGTGCGAGACGCCATCAGTATGAGGCCGCTTGTGCCGGAGCGAATGATGACGTAGATACATACAGCAACTAATACAAGTTATAGCAGGTAGTCAGATTCTATCAGTCATTTATTATATCGCGCACGACCCAGAACGATTGAATGCACATGATGGAGTAAGAAAGAGTGACAGGAGCCTAGCAATCAAGCAGCAACCTGAAATCAACCAGTTGATGGAACGCACTCACCTCTAACTAGACTTAGCAAGTTGATAAAAAACCGAAGCAGTGAAAGAGAGAAATAGTATGCAGTCGTTAAAACAACCTATATCTCAACAGGCAATGGATGCAAATATTTGAGGAACGTGCGGGATGGAAAGAATGCCATAACTCTAGATAGCAAGCAATGCTAGGAGCGTGTGAGAAATGTGGCACACCACGGTTTGATGTGTTTTTCAACAGGAACGATAATCGGTTTGTCAATCCCACAACTGTACTGTACCGAGTACGAAGCAAGAGCTCAACGGGAGAGGGAAAAAAGGGGATTCCGAAACGTTTCGGAAGCAAAAATGCATAAACTTATTGATTCTAGTCGAGTTTTTAGTTCTACGTACACGGAATGCGTCAACGAATTGCATCTGTGTGGCGCATAGAAGGAAAATCTTTCCGTATTCAAGTAAAGGATGGTTCGGTGCAGAGCTGGGTGAAGCATGTGAAGCATAATAACATCGGACAAACGAACAATGCAATGTGTGATTTTGTTTTAATCATAAACGTAACCTCTATCTAAGCTCAGAAATAATTGATAATAACCAATTCCCGATTAGTTTGCGTGTAATCTAGTTTGTATTATTTATTCGATTCATTTTGCCCGTTTTCTGCAGCAAAAGCAGCAAATGAGGTCAGCCAGACAGAGGACCCGACAAGAACGAACACAGACTAGTGTAGAAAACTCACAAATAATTCCTTTTATTTCAATGTAATTGACAGTGACACCCTTGTAACGAAGAGAGCGTAGTGTAAAAGAAATAAAAACAAAAGTTAAGGTAGAAATTGCTTCATAAGGCATGTCAAATCACGTGAAGCCCCTGTATTACTGTATATGCTTCCGAACGGAACGGAAAATCTGAAGCTACAGATGCTGGTAAGTACCTTTGCCTTTTCAACAACTTACAACCGTATGCTAATATGCACGTAAAAGTTATTTTACTATTTTCTCCTCTTAAGCAATACACAGTGTATTGAATGCTAGAATGCTCCTGGAAACTTGCAACATTCATGTAGCTCACATGCTTTTCTCAATTTTCTCTACACATCCAAGGACATCCAAGGACTATTATGGAGTTATTAACTCATTCATAATGATTTTATCATATAAATATACATTTTATTTAAGACCAAACAGTTCAAATCGTCGTTTTGCTTTATCGTGTTTCCATTACTGTACTGAAGCGATTACACGAACAAATAAAAGTTATCAATTAGTATATAGCACGATAAAAGAAATAAATTCCATCCATCAAGGACTAACATCGACTCCGGAGTAGGTAAATTAAAAGAATGGTATAAAAATATATTCCATAAAGAAATAAAATAACTAGTAGCATGTAGCATAAACACGGAAAGCAACACTCACGTACTAAAAAGACTAACACAACACCGATCACTGATCGTTGGCCCCTGACCCCCGCATTCAAATGCACCGCCGTCGAGCACTCGCAAATTCGATGATTATTCAATAACCAACTCGTATCGATTGACCTCGTCGCACATGCTGTTGAAATTTTGGACGAACTCTTGGAAACCTTTTGTCTGCTGGAAATGAACCGAAATAAAAGGAGGCGTGTATTAGTAAAACTACCACACATATCAAGCCGGCCCATCGTCTCCGATAACGTTTACCTGCTCCACTGGAACCGGTGGTGGTTTGCGGCCTTTTTTACGTTTTTGATTTTTCTTCTTATTCTTTTTGCCTTTCGTTGCCCCCTCGGCTTCCGAGTCCGAGCTGATGAGGTCCTGCGGATCGTCGGAGACATCGCTGTCGTCATCGTCATCATCGTCTAGGCCCAGGTTGGCAAGGTAAACGTTTATCTTCTTCCTCCGCAGTCTAGGGACGCGCGTGTACGTTCTTTGATGGGCCTTTTGGGAAGCGATAAATGAGAAACATTAGAAGAAAAATTCCAAACTCGTTGCAAAGCGGCGGGGCCGGATCTTACGGAGTTGTTTAACCACGACGGCTGTTCCGGCGTATCGAACAGAACCACGTCCGGCGCGTTGTTTTCGGCAGCCGACTCCGGCTCAATGTTCGGCTCGATTGCGGACACATCCGGTGCTTCGATCGCTGCCGCCGATCTCGTTTTTGTGAATGCCGGTACCGCTTGAGCCGTCGTCGATGATGACGACACTGGCGGTGGTGCGAGACGCGGTGTAGAGGCAACGAATTCACGCAGCGTTTTGGGTCGTTGCGACGGGCTGCTGAACACGCGCGCTGCCTTCACCGGCGGAAACCGTGTGGGCCCACTGGAGCGGGATTGAATGGGCTGCTGGCGGAAGATGGGCCGTCTGGGAAGCAATTTGTTCATGTTTTTCAGCCGGTGCTGGAGCGTTTCATTCGAGATGTTCAGCGGCATCGGCAGCGTTACCTGCGGCAACGAGCTTTCGACGGCGTCGTCGTCGTTGTCCTCGTCGTCAACGAAGCCAAAATAATTCTCCTTGCTGGCATTTTTGCTATTATGTTGTATCTCACCGGTGGAAACTTCTGCGCCAGGGTTGTCTTTGTGTCCGATTTCTGTAGCATTATCCGCCGTTTCATCCAATATCACCACCACACTGTTACCGTCGGTAATATTATCGCTTGCATCAGCTCGTGTTTGTACTTCGCGAGTCGTGATGAACGATTCATTTTCTTTGTCATACTGGAGCTCTCCCCTGCGGAAGCTTTTCGCCGCCAGAGGCGTCTTTTCCTTGCCATCGGAAGTTAGATCCTTCGCCAGCGGGGACATTAGTGGACTGTCACGCTGCGGCAGAGGCATAAAGTTTAGCGGCATCAGCGGATTGCGCTGGGCGATTGGGCCACGCTCGGGAAGCATGACGACGTCCTGCGCAGTGGTGGTCGCGTTTTTCGCTTTCACAGCACTCGCTACTGCCATCGGCGGTGGCCGATTTTCCAAGTCGGAATCGTTCATGGCCGACTGCATGTCATCGAGCATCGTTCGGAATCGATCGGTGCTGAGATTGAAGTTTTCCACCGCACGCTGCTGGTCGTGCGACAGGGGCGATGGGCAAGCCGCCGCCCGTTGGATGTTGCCGATGATGCGCATCGAGTGGGTGAACGATTGCATCGACCGATCGTACCACTTTTTGAGCTTCAGACACGCCTGCTGCATGTTGGCCTTGTAGCGGCGTCTATCCTGCAGTTGCTGCGGTGTGGCCGCCTTCGACTTGCATTTGCGCATTGCGCTGATCAGCTTTTCGCTCATCTCGCTCGTTGCCTTGAGTGCGCTGTACATCTGCTCGAACTCGCGAAGGTCATGCTCACTGATTATGTCGGAGCTAGTTTCTTCCGGTAAGGCGGGTGGTTGCTTGGTATTGTCCCGTTCGGTGACGTATGCCGGCGATCTCGGGATCTCCGATATGTTATGGTTTTCGTTCGAGAAACTTTCGTACGATGGCAACATCTCCCTCGTTCGATGCGCGCCATTGGTCCGTGGTACGATTTTGTCGTCCTGAAGACGCCACGGTGAGGCAGGCTGCGTACGGGGTGACAATGGGAACAAATCGAGATTACCCGCCGAAAGTGGTTTGCTAGCCGGTGTAGAAGTTGAAAGCAGTCGGGATCGTGCTGGTTGTGTCTTCAGCCGTTCCACTAAAGGATTCGCAATTGGAGGTTCATCGAGCGTAAATTCCGGCACAATCGGACCCGTGGCCACGGGGGGCGTTTTGGGAAGCTTCAAATTAACCACGTAGTCCACCGTCGCTGGTTGCTTCACCGGTCCGCCACCTATTTTTTTAATCAACCTGCTCAGCTGCTTGGGTTTGCACTTGCCGAACGGATTGGATGCTTTCGATGGCTTTGCCTTAGCCTTTTTCTTTGGCTTCGGTTTGTGCGCAGGTTTGACGGAGCTGTTGGTGTCGCTGGTCTGGGAGGATGACAGAAATTCGTACACATCTTTATCGTTTTCTTCGTTCTCCTCCTCGATGAGTATTGGCAATTGGGGCGGCAAGGTGGGTTTGTTGACTGGGAGTGGTTTTTTGAATGTGTTTAGCCGAGATTTGGATGCGCTGGGAACGGTGAGATGATTCGAGGATTTAGACTCGTTTTGTTCGAGGACGGTACGGGTAGGAACAGCGGTCGGTGATTCCGGAGCTTCGACAATCGAAGACGTGACTACAATTTGTGGTTTCGGTATAGTTGATCTTGGCTCTACCAGCGATCTAGTAGGTCTCGATAAATCAGTACTTGCACGGGTGCTTGTTTCACTGGCGGCGTGTTGAGAAATCCTCGCTTCCTGCTTTATATCTGGATGCTTTAGCCGGTTTAGTGCAGCCTCCGTTAGGGCAGGGGCGATGCGTTTAATAGAAACCACCAGAACCCTGAACGTACTGTTGTCCAAATTACACCAAACTGGATGTGCAGCTGGCATAATCGTTTGGTCGGCAACTGTTACTGTCGAACTTTCTAGAACCATTTTTTTGGGCGGAGACATTCCCGTCTCGATGGGTAGTGCTGGCTCGGCAATGTCAGGTTTACGTTTCGAAGCTACACGGGAACTTGTCATATTTTTGCTACCTTCGTCAGCGCGAGACGAATTGCGTCGGGTTAAACGTTCCTCTGGGATTGTCGCGTCTGTTGGTTTTAAAGTGACATCATCAGCGCGAGTTTTGTTTTGTGTTTGTCTTTGCGTTCGCGGTACGTGCGGTATGACTGAAATACTTTGTGTGCTGCGTGTTGCTCTGATGCTGCTGGAAGTTTCGTTCGAGTCATCTAGGTTGATGATCGAGTGGTGATCCTCCTCAACGACACTGATGGTGTGACGCTGCGTTTCGCCATTTGGTTTTGCTTTTTCTCTTGGTTTTGTTCGCCTTGTTACATAGCTGTGTGGTTCTGGAGCCGGCAGGACCTCCTTTGCGGCTGTTGTTCTTCTACTCTTACCACCTGGAATAAAAAAGCTCAATAAGCTACTCGATAGAGAGTATGAAACATGTTTTTATGAATGAATATAACAACCATTTGCATTGTTTGAAACAGCATTTTGCCTTAAAACATCGTCTACAACTACACTGCACTTTAGCAATTCATAATCTTCCGGGATGTTGACTCTGTTGTCGCCTTTCCTCGCGATCCCGCCCTGGGAGTTGCGCGTCGCAATCGAAGGCGCTGAGTTTGCGTAGCGGGACGCTGCCGATGATCGTCGTGTGGTGCGGGTTGTGATGTGGCTCGATTGGGTGGAATTACCACCGGCCCCGGCAGCGATGTTGCCGATCGTTGGCGGCATTTTTTTCAAACTCAAATTTATATGACAACGGAACGAAACATCCGATGCTGGAAAACAAGCATCAGTGGAGCGCGTTGGGCGTGCTGAAAATCGGTGTCTGGACACTTTCCCACCAACGAATACTTTCTACACGATGGCCACTTAACTCCGGTAAACACTTAAAAACAAAATTATCAAAAATAAAGCGTAATTTCACTGGAAAACGGCGTATTAAATATTCAATGTTTTCGAGCGTTGCTTCGTCGTCGATGTGTGTGGCTTTACACGTCTGTATAACGACCTGAGAACCAGGTGGGACAGCTGTCAAAGTTCTCGCTTGGTCGTTCTCGCTTCGATCGTGCATTGCAGGAAACCTCGAGGCGAGAACGCTGTCAAACTGTACTGTATTTTCATCAAAATTGTTTGGAGTCTGAAAAATATAGTTTTTTCAAACAACAATCTTTGTTTTCATAATGGAAAATATAAAATTATATTTTAATTCATTTTAAATAGTAGATTTTTTAATTTTATGAGGTATCGCGCATGGAACCGCGCTTCTGTTCTCGCTCGGTTGCGAGAAACACGTATCCACGTACGTAGTGAGCAGCAGGCGAGAAACCCCGTCTCGATAAGTCTTCTCGCATCGTTCTGCGGTCGTTATACGGCCATGTAAAGGCCGCTTATGTGTGGCTGTATGCCAGGTAGTAGTGATGGGTAGTTAGAGCTAGATCTCATTCCGATCCTACGGTGAATCGATTGAATCCGATCCGGAGAAAATGTGTGTTCCCCTTCGACAAAAAGTACTCGACTCGAACAGGTCAACGAAGGTTTTTTAATTGATCGAGCACTCTGCAAAAAAAAATCGCTGTCGTTTTTGTTCCAGATAAAAATCGTTAAATTTAGTGAAATATTGTTAAGTCATGAGTTGCGATCTATACAGTCCTATCATATATGTCGAACAACACTCGAATCCGTCGGAAGTTGCCGAGTCGAACGGAAAAATATTTGGTATCATATTCGCCGATGGAATCGGTGTGTACGACGAATGTTTCATCGATTGTTTTTTCAGCGGTTACTGAGATCTTTTCAACTTGGCAACAGTGCTGGTGGGAAGAAATCTGGTTAACAAACCATCGTGAAGAGTTTGTTGGAGAATTATTTCGGCTTTTATTGTGGAAAATAGTGAAAATAGTGAGTGTAGCGATATCGAAGATTGGCGATACCTGTTCCGAAAGCAGAAATTGCAAAGGTGCAGTGCAGATTATTGAGAAATATGTCGAGGCCAATATCTAGACCGAATACCGAATGGATATTTTTTACCAATGCGTGAAGAAATTAGTCCAGTTTCGATGGGCAACATCCTCCCGCATAGCTGACCAATCACAATCCTTCCTTTTCTTTTTTTACCTTTGTTTTAACCTTTATTTTCTTTATTTCCTTGATCAATAAAGCTTTCAAAACAATAAGAAACATTTAAGTGTCGTTCAGAAACAACTTCGTTCATAATAAAACAATAGAATTTATAAAAACACTGTTTTTCCGACAGCTTTACTTGTCGGCAGCAAATTTGTCGAATTCGACAGTCGGTTCGAGATATATGATACCAAATTTGCCTTACATCGACTCGAAAATGCCGATGGCAACTCGATCTCGAATCCATCGGTGCATATGGTAGCAAAATGAATGAAATGAACGTTCGAGTGAATTCTCTCGAATGTCGAATGGAATATGATAGCCCTGATAGGCAGAAGGTCTTATATGAAGTGATGTGCACTGTTCACAATAAACGACAAGATCGATGAAAGAACTTAACATGAAGACAAAAACAACTGCTTCTCGCCAGGTTCATTATACGAAGGGTTTGTTTACAGTTTACAGCGATAATTTTCGCATAAAATGGTATTACCCTGGTTTTTAGTATATGGTAAGATCAAAACACCGGCCATCGAATACGATCGAAGATTTCATTGTTGATGAATCCGTTCCTGCTGCTACCAATGTCGACATGAGGTGATGGTGTGTTTTCACTCTGAAATTAAAATTTACATTTAATAATTTGAAATCTCCTACGAAATAGATTTCATGCATTACTTTTTATTTGATTTTTTATACAATACAATTGCGCGATTAAGCAAGCGTTTTCGAGCAGTTGGATTGTCAGTGGGGTATAGTTTTGTACATCAGCGCCACATGAATAAAAGAATGAAACCACCTTTATTTAAAATTGTCGTTTCATATCGTGGTTCCATTAGTTTCGGCATTTTCGTTTTAATTCAAATAATATATGTTGGTCCACACTTATCTCAATGGACAGAGTCAGTATATTTAAACAACATTATTAACTATGCACACGTCGTTAACCAAACCAGATGCACTATTCGATAGTCCAATTAGTTCATACCACGTCCACCTTTTCATACAAATGGTCGTTTTTCTCAAGCCCAATGAATGTTCGGCCGTGCTTGACTCTCTCCAGTTTTGTCACTTCCATTGGGTTCGTTTCATAAGCGGCCGAGCCGGGAAGCGGCACAAGAGATTTCTCTTCGGCGTGATGCTTTGCACGCAGCACGTTCAGCACTATCCAGCCGAGTAGAGGAACCAGCGCCAACGCGATCGGAATCAGGAACAGTACCATAAGCTCGACGTAGCCCCTGCTCGCCTCGTCCACCGGTGTGCCGTTGGGGTAGACGAGATTGACGTACGCGTCGGCCATGCTGACACCGACATAATTGATGCCGACGCACACGTAGATCCCGATGTCGCGCTCGGACGCGTTGTACAGGATCAGCTTGCTGAGGTAGACATCGTGCGAGAGGAGTTTCTCGCCCGCCGAGGGCAGCAGCTCGTAGAAATTCTCCAGATAGCGGATCGATTTGTTCTGATTGAAGCTGTGCTCCCCGAGCCGTTTGTTGATGCGCCGGAACCACTTGATGGTGGGCTGGACCTTGCTGTGCACGCGGCACTGCAGCACGATCTGCGTGTCCACGATGGCCGTGGTGTTGGCGGGCAGATTGTCCAGCAGCTCCGGCGCCGGTATCGACTCGTCCAGTGGCCACTCTGCAATGATGGACATGTTAGCACGTGGTTTTGTCGCTAGCTCGGATGGGCGTACTTGTGACGACGAGCTCGAACGTGCGTACGAGTTGAATGTCCAGCTGGGTTTGGTTGTCCGGCCGGTAGGGATGTATCGTGCAGCGATACAGCCCCGCATCCACTTCCGAGGCGTTGTGTATTGCGAGCGTTACGCGGCAAGGTTTATTGTCGCAATCCAGCGGGTGCCATTCGAGGGCGTCCAGTATGGCGCGATTACTGCATGCCATCTGCTGAAAGCCACCACCACAAGGCTGCATTGGACAAAAGAATGAGATGCAAAGATAGAGGCGGAAATACGTTGAATGATCACCTTCAAACACGCCAATGTACCTTAAAGTACCATCGAACATCGGACGAATTCATGTGGTCTGTATGATGCTCCTTTATACCACACTTGAGGCGGGTGTCAGTTCCGGCAGAACATTGTTGCAATTTGGGTACTATGCACGAGGGTAAAAAGGGGGAAAAACAAGTTTCATGAAGATGATCGATGTATCGATTATGTGTGCACTTACTTTCCACATCTGCCGTAGCTCTGGCATCCAGGGCACCTGCTAGCAAGCAGAATTGAAGAAGAAACAGCAACAGCGTAACTGCACCAGAACGCAGTCTCGTCAGCGTGTGCATCCGATTCATGGCCACACTCGTACAAATAGCTCCATGCGCTGATTACACATCGTTCATCTTGTGTGTGCTGATTCTAACGCACGCGGGTAGAGAAGTGCTCCGAAGAAGTGTTCCATTCTCATGCGTAGTAGTGTCTGGTGCTTGCTTGGTTTACTGAAAGAAACGTCAGAGCGAACGAACGTGAGCAAATGGCAGGAACCGTACCGTAACCATGGCAACCGCAGGGGCGTCGTGCAAAATGGTTGCCCCACAGCATCCCATCTATCAGTTAGCACGTACAAACACCGCCACCTTCGTCGACGTGGTGAAAATGAGCATTCAATCGCCTCCTGCGATCTCTCCCACCGGAACGGGTACGGAATCGGTTGTTCGGTTTGAAAGTGGCATAAATTTCAACTGCTCCTCACACAACTCCGCTCTCGCGCCGGTTCCACCCGGTCGGAGATGTTGTTTTTCGCCTCAGTTGCCGCCGAGGTGAGTAATCAAAATATGTAGGAAGCATTTATCACTCAATCATCGTTGGTGGTAAAAGTAAACACATAATCAACGGGTTTCTGCTGTGCTGAACCATCCATCGGCTCGCTGGAACCGAGAATGAAATCTCGAACACACATTCCGGCAGATGCGAAATCTTCGGTAGGTAAGTTTTTATTTTGTATATAGATGAGGCATTCTGGGCAGGAAAAAAGATCCACCAAAAGTGTATTCCAAAGGTAGTGGAGCTACAAGCAACACCACCACGCCTAGCGTCGCTAGTCTTGACGGTCCATTTCAGTGGAATCGTATCCTTCCAGGTATTTTGGTAGGTTGTCAACTGGTTGTGCATTTATGGCTCCACTGCTCAGGTAAATACCCAACAATTTTTCCCATTCGATGAAAAATGTTGGGGAATTTTTGAGAATTGACATTCATCCGACACATGCTGTGGGCAGGTTGACATGATGCATCGTTGATGTTAAGCTAGCCTGTTAAAGTCTATTTGGGAGACCTTAACGTTTAGGAGCGTGGGGAGCGTTGAAGCTACAGCTGAAGCTACAATCTGACAAGCTATATTCTTATCAAAGATAGCAGCGATACTATTGCCAATCCATGCGTTTTTGTTGCTTTAGGTTAAGGATTTTATTATTAATGTATCAGTAATTGGAAATGCTTATGGCCAAGCTTCCAGTGTGAGGATTTTGCAACGAATGATTACTAACAAGCTTTCCATGTACTATTGTAGATAGTTTATCAATGCTATACAGTAGCCAGTATGGAACGGTTTACGGGATTAGACTGGACTAGATTTGTTAGATTTGTCACTTATTTCTTAGGAATAGTCTGGATAGTCTCCGAGTGCGATCTGGTACAGGTTCCTTCGAAAGGAGATCGCCGCTATAACCGGTTCCGCATGCTTACCATCAATCTAATCCTTAACTTGTCCAAACGCGTTAAATTGGAACCGAATCAATCAAACAGCGTTGCAATTTTCTTAACTCTTTTCTTCTGGTAATATTTTAACCGTTTAGCCGTTTACGCTTTGATATTCATATTTAAACATAACCTAAATGAATTTTTAAAAAAATATTTTCATGATTACACATGGATTTTTAAAATATAATTCCTGAACGTTCTAGTATAATTTAGCGAAAAAATAACGTTAAATTGATTAATAAAACGCGGAAGTTTGCTGAAAAAAATAGAGCTGCTGATTTGGAGTTTTCATAATGATGCCAATACTGTTAATGGATGTATAAAATACGTGAAATTTGTTTTCAGTCGAGATAAGCATACATATTTTCTTGAACACTTTAACTCTTGAAACAAATTTTCTTGACATTGACTCCATTGACATGGAGTGTATTTTTTAGTGCGAAGAATTAAAGGACTTAAAGTCGTAGGGTCGACAGTTGGCAGGAAATCCCACATTTTTGCAACGAAAGACGCAGTGACTAACCGAAAGATGGAGGTGAAGAATAGGGCAAGTTACTTAGTATTGTTGTGTACTAGTAAATAGTAAATATAACCAGTCTCATTAAAGCCGGCATACATGCAAGACAGATTCTCGTGTTTGATAAGAGAGGGCGCTACCGGCACAAAGAAATCGGGGCGAAATCACGATCGGATCTCTATCCGAACTTTGAAACCTGACCGAGGTCGAGAAGAAAAGATATAACAAACTTGTCTTGAGGACAAAGGTCAAGTAGAAAGTAGAGTGTTATTTTCTTGTAGCCAACATGTATTATTACTAAATGGCAATACATTTTGCGATGCTTACGAAAGTTCTGTTCTGTTGTACAATTTCAGCGGTGAAAGAAATCCTGTTGCCACTGCTACCTTCGTACTATTTTGACGGGACCACCAACTCCTTATCATTCGCACTCATCCTGTACTGCAGTGTATAAAGCAGTCTGCGGTGAATTGGTGAACAAACAATTAGATTGATTGAAAATATCAGATGTACACTTTCAGGGTGTACCGCTTTTAAATGAGATCTACGAAACATGTTGCTATTAATTTGATCATCTAAGTATCATAAACGGTTTGAAGGGCATATTTGCGCATCCCTTACAAATCCAGCTATGAAGGCTGAACAAACAAGATGCAAAAAGATATTCCATCCACCGAGAAAATCAGTCCTTAAGACGTTTACATCTCCCGCACGAGGGAGACAGTGAGAGGTGGACGGTGGACAAAGTATTCCAACGGCTCTATAAGCACCATTATTTCTCATTCAAATAATGCGAGTAAATTCATTTGAAACGACATTTTCCGGATGGTCGTCCCGGTCGCTGCGAGGAAACCCACGACACACCAGCCGGCGGACGAACAAGTCTTGGCTCGGCGTTATTTCTCGTATCTTTCTCGTAAGCATCCTCCCCGGAACCAAGGGCTGCACTGTAATGGCGGAAGGTGCCAAGGGGTTGTTTTGCTTGCACTTGAACTAGTTGGACTGTTGGCCCATAAATCAAACACTTGTTTGCTACGCTCCGCACCACTACGGACGCCGCAAAAACCCACCTTGTCCGCGTCCTCCTCTACGAAGTCCTTCTGCAAATCATTATTTATACGCGATTCGCAAGCTTTTCGCGCTTTGGACGGGATTTTGCTGCGTCTATATCGGCGTCCATCCCGAGCGTGCACCAGGGAAAGCGTCGCAGGGAAGCCGCTTCCACCATTAGCGTACACGGGACGCCGAACGCCGAAAGCAGACAGCGGAAAGACAAATGATAAGGAGCGAGCGGAACTACTTTCGTTCGCATTATCTCCGGCGCGTAATAGTATTCCTTTTTTTCTTCTACCCGGGTTCCCTCGGTGCTGGGTACTTATTCCAACTGCTTAGAGCGCCGGCTGGACCGTGCCGGGGGTTGAGTTTGGAACATAAATTTAAAGTCCAGCAGTGTCTGGAGGTCCGGAGGTTCAGGTGTACCGTGCGCGTAAATGGGAAGCGGAGCGATTCTGCCAGCATAATTCTCACCCGGTGGGGACAGTGTAACATCGCATCGAGAGTGCGGATACTTTATTACACTCAACAATAAATGTGGGTAAAGGTGTATAATATGAGAGGGCTGGTTCGCAGTGAACAGTCGATCCGGGAGGATGTAGCTTTTGCTCAAGCGACTGTTATGTTTTTGCTTAACCAGTTAGGATTATCCGCTTAATTGGAAATGTAGTACATTTATTACGCTGCGTATCGTTCGTTGGTGTATTATGGTAATGCGAGAAGTTTCATTTCGAGGAAGTTACGTTTCCTTGAACTGAGTGCGGTTTGAATCTTCGAGACTTCAAGGAAGTATCCACAATTGACCTAGATCTAGAGCGTTTCGTACCCAAAACCAAAGAAGCTTAAGGGAGATGAACACTTATGTTATGGTGAAAATGATAGATATCTTTAACATTCCGTTTTTTCTCGTAACATTACGAGATTGGCGATGGTTATATATAGTAGCTATAAACAGAAACTGTGTTGCTACTTCTTCTGCTTAAAACATTAAAGTCGTCCACATGGAGGCGTAGTAGGCCTAGACTGAGATGATTTTTTTCTTCAGAACGACGAGGTTAACGGTTGGCTTTTGTTTTTCTTTTTTTCGGTTGTACGACGACTTATACACGGCCATATCTTCCAGCTTACGGCTTGCTAGACTTATTTTTAATAGAAAGAGATGGTTCAGATGGGATTTTGGAATCGTCCCTGTCTCCTCTCTATAGCGTTGTGAAATGTGTTGTGGTCTAATTCCTTTCAAACATTAAAGGATATCAATGTAATTACCTGAGTGATGGAACAATGCAACGATTTAAAAATAAGACCAACGCTGAACAAATTGATCGTTACAGATAATCCTAGGGTTGTGTGTGTTCACGTGCTCGACTTTTCTTTTTTGGACAACAAGATCAACAACAAAGATCTAAGCGCTTAGATCATGTTGGCGGTGTGATCGGTAAAGCTTGCGCCAGTTAAGCTTAGCAATGCATCAAACTTAAACCAACAGATGGCGCTACGGTCGAATCGCCATCGACCAACAGAGGGAGCTGCTGTAACACCTTCGCGCGTAAAAGAACACGGCCATTCGGAGGATGGAGGACCCATCACTCTCTCTTTCGATGCTGCAAGGAGGCCATCATTACCCCCACCCACGACAAAACGAACGAGAGAGAGAGAGAAACAACTCCGCTTATAAAAGCCGTTTGCGTCGGCGTAACGGCCCTTCTTTTTTGTGCACGGAGAGAAAAGTTACGGATTTTTTTTTAACTACTGTGAATAAAGCCAGGACGGCTGGTTGTTAAGAGAACCTTGCTTCATTTTATGAGCAAGTGGGGGGAGATAGTAAAACTTCACCTTTCTTTGGTCAAAAGGCAGCTCCGATAATGACATTGGTCTCGAACTACGCGCACAGATGCTGGCTGCCGACCGGTCATACTACAGCCTGAAGAAACTTTTCCACTCCGCGAACCTCTCGCGACGGACGAAGTTGGGACTATGTAAACCATACGTAGTCCCAGTACTGACATACGCCTCTGAGACATGGATACGAGCTATGACGAGCTCTATGAGCTGTACAATGACCACACTATTGTACGACGTATTAGACTCGCCAGGCTCCGGTGGGCCGGCCATGTCAGTAGAATGACACCGGACAACCCAGCCCTTAAAGTCCTTTTAGGCCGTCCACAGGGACAGTGGAGGCGTGGACTGAGATGAATAGATGGCGTTGACTGTTCGGCCAGAACGGCCTGGATAAAGCATTGGCTGACGACGACGCGCGACCGTGAGCGGTTCTGGAGTTTGTTACAGCAGGGTAAGACCGCGAAGCGCCTGATAAGTAAATAAGTGGGAGATAGTTTTAAGGAAAATAAGCATAAAATATATTCCGATAGTTCATGAGTGTATAAATGTAACACCGTTGCGAGATCTAAAAAATGTAACGAATTGGCAAAGTTTCATCTTGCATCAAAGTGGGTGATTACCTGGGCTAAATGATGATACTTTTGATAAGCACTTTCGAAGATTCAAATATGTTTTTATTACATTTCTTACGGTGGTATCGCTCTGCAAAACACTGCCTTCTTAGAACAAACGCGTCCTCAGCTTCCTGGAATAAATCGCGCAACTAATGCGCAACGAAAGCTTAAAGAACCACTTACCCTTCGCCACGACTTCTTCGACTTCGACTTACTCGCAGGAGTTCCAAAGTTTCAATCACCGAAACGTAAAGGAAAAACTTGCTAAAAACACCAAACAGCGAACCGGAGGGTTCCAGGTAATGGAACAGCGTTTTGCAAAGATTGCGCCAGAGTGGAAGACGTTCTTGGTACGGGACCAAACTAGCAAAGCTCCTTAAAACATCGAAAGCACACAAACACAAACCTCCGGCGATCAGTTCGACGCTGAATAAGTAAAGGTTTTGTGCTTTGTTTCGTCCGATGTACACCCACACGCACAGTGATGGAAAATTTATCACAAACTAAACTATTCATCGTGGAAAGTACTCGTGACCCCGGCACTCGTATTATGTCATGGAAGGAATCGTAGCCGACGCTGTCTTCGTGTTCCCTTCCCCGGCGATGTCGCTCCTGGGCTAGGTTGCGACTGGTGTAAGAAGTTTACCATACGTTGACTTATCGTGCGAACTCAAAGCAAAACCATAAATCAGCAACTTCGACGGTTCCGAATGGACAACAGAACAGCTGGAGGAGACCATTTCGACCTTTCTCCGGCGCTGGCGTGTATGTACATAAATTGCGCAGCGTGAGCTTTCGTTGCTCAGTTGTTGCTATTCGTACATTTCGTCACAATGCACCGAATGGGTTCTTCAGCTGGCAATCTTCATGACAAATGAGGTACGTAAACAAAGCGGCTGGGCAATCAGGAACACCGACATGTATCGACAGAATGCGAATGAAACGAAGAAGCTCCGAAGTAGTAAAACCACCCTTGTAAGTGACCGCTGACGGGCACTTCCGGTCAGTCGATAAACTTGCCGTTTCCGGGAAAAGCATTACAAACGACTTTCGCTGTTCGGTTGTACGGTTCAGTGAGGCTAGCACGATTGGAATTAGCTAATTTAGCAAACAATCGTAAGGCATCCCCCCAGAAGAAGATGAAGAAGTCATGAAAACGCGTAACTCGAGAAAAAGAACGTTCGTGTAAACAGGGTGGATGGGAGAAGGCTCTCGGTGGGAAGCGAAGTATTTTTACTACGAAAGTAATGTAGCAAAAAAAAAAAACACGAAAAAAAACTTTCCAGAGTTCAGAGTCAGCTCTGCTCGTTGACCACATTCGGAGCACGTAATTTGAATATTCTTCAACAATGCTGCAGGTTGCGGTGGCGCTTCTGCGGTGCGCAACCCGCAGAGGAGCAGAAAATTTGTAAGATTTCTAATCTGCCGCTCGGTTCATCTCGGGGGCAAAAGGGCACTGATTGCCGTTGCCGGTGCCGGTCGTTCGCACCGGGCACGGAAGGGGGCGTTTCGGAAAGCAAAGCGTGCAAGCCGGTTAGGTTGGTAAGCCGCTTAGGCGCGCTTCACATTTGTGGGAAGCATGAGCCAACTGCGGCCCGCGGTACCGGTAGCGGAACCGAGCGGAGGAGATTACTGAGAGCGCGGATTGGATCCCGTCCCTTTCACCGGCGCCGGTACCGAAGCGTCAGTGTGGTGTTGGATTAAGGATTGCGCCGTGCACCGGAGTCGCTCTGATGAATGGTTTATTTATAGGACGCGAATAAGCTGCTAATTGTCTTAGCTGAGAATGATGTTTTGGTGCCGTTCGACATAATTCGGCTGGCCGGATACTGAATCGGAGGACATCGTTTTTGTTGGTGTTGAGAGGATAAAGGTCAGTGTTATTAGTGAAATGTTTCGTGAAATCGATATCGATATATGTTAAGAATAGTTATGGAACTTACGTTTAAAGATCTAAATTCATTTTTTGCAGTGCGTTTCATAGTTTTTACAAGACAAACAAGTAAATAAGGTAAGAATATATCAATAATCGAGTAATATATCTGCAAGAACAACAGTCTAAAGTGCAACGCTTAGGTCGAAATGTGTACACTTGAATTTTTGAAATACTCAAACAGCTGGATATATCGATATAGAATATAGACGAGTAATTGATGTTTTAAGAAGGTAACACTCAGTAAGATCAACTAGTATTGACTCATTTTAACGACCTAGTGTCCGCGATGTATTTGTAGTATGACAAGGCCTGGATGAGATTGCAGCAGGCGTTGAACGAAAATCGATTGCAGGTCCGACGAGTGCATGAGAAAAAAGATGTCAAAAAAGCGCGATAGCAAATAATTAGTCTCGGTAGAGTCGTTAATGTGATAAAGCACAATGTGATTTAGAGCTTTAAAGCTTTTATTCATCCGGCAATGTGCTAAAGTAATGTTAAAAGCTTTGCAAGCTGTACGAACTGTATGTTAAAGGGGTGCAAGTCGCAAGACATTGATTATCCTGGTAAAAGGTGGACGATTGTAGTGCCAATGATGAGTAATAAGAAAAAGAAAGTTCAAGTAGGAACGGCATCCACCTTCACTACTGTTCATTGACGTTTTTTGTAATAAACTAGTTAACACGGCCCGGTTACAGGAATACGCGATCCAACTACGGTTATGTTGGCCCGTGAGGTTTAAATCCAATTCAATAAACCATGCGAAAATTTTAATTTTATAAGAATGTCCCCGCTATGTAAGGTATTGAATGATAATATTATAAGCAATGAATAGCATATCCGTTTATGGTATTGTCACATACGGATTAGATTGGCCCGGCC
>KB672713.1:4840780-4856631 GCA_000349145.1 Anopheles dirus | reverse complement strand
CTCCGGGCCGTCGCTTCGCTCCGCACACGGTCGCTCGGGCGCTCTCTCGCTCACTTCGCCGACAGTCAGCATCGATGCTGATCGACAGTCAGGCACGAACTGTAATTTATTATCTAATATTTCCGCTTCGTGTGTTTGTTCTTCCATAAAAAGCATAAGTTAAAAAAAATCTTTATTACACCGGATAATGTTGTAGATAAAAAATAAAGAAAACATATCAAATAAATCCACTTTCATGATATTTGTTACGTCACGAATTTCACTTCAAATTATGTTGATAAGCAATTGGCTTAAAACTCCGAACACAAATAAAGCTTCATTACAAAATACAAAATTATAGTAAAAAAAGGTATAAGGCAAAAGGTTTTCAGTGCAGCGTGGGATTGCTTTACAAATATTTTAATATTATGTAGGAAAAGTGTAAAATTCTGAGTTTTTATTAAGTAGTTTGCGCTTGCTTACACGACCGTCACACTTGGCTTTCCGACTTCGACTCCCTGTCACTCATCGCACACACGCACTCCTTCTCCGTTCCACTCTCTCTCGTCCTGTCCCGCTTCTTCTTCCTGCCTACATTCTCCACATATTATTAATAATAAAATTAGATTAAAGAAAAAATCTTCAGTTATGTGATTTCCGCTTTCAGTTCATCAGTTTCTCAATAAGTGTTCAAACAAATCAAGTTGATTCGATACAGATCAAGTAGTTGACATTCGTAGAAAAACATTGAAAGCACCGGATGTACAAGGGTATGCCAGATATGAACGGTATGAATATACAGGATTTTTCATCCATTCTGGAACAGTTCCCACAGTTAGATGAAATCGCGCCCAATCAATGATGAAATTCTTCCACTCATTGATGAAATGACATTTCCCACGCAGGGATTCCCCATTGTGTTTAACACGTCAGGTTGAATATTTCCAATGACGCATTTGTATCGATTTGTTCGAGGTCAATCTTTGAACTACACATACTAACCACTTCAAGAATGGGTGGAAGGATTTCATCATTGAGTGGGCGCGATTTCATCTAACTGTGGGAACTGTTCAAGAATGGAAGTTACGGGTTTTTCCTCTTCGGAGGATTTTTAAAAAGATTGACCGTCAAGTCGGGGGGTCTGAACGGAACTGTCTTTTATTTTATCAACTTTGGGTTTCGTTCGGTGGCCTGGTCTGTTGGGTCGGCGACTCCGGTTTCCGGGTGTCTGGCGCGTGTAGCTGCTGCGTCAACTGTCTGGCTGGCCGCGCAGGCGACTCCGGTTGCTGGCAGTCTGGCGCGTGTGCTGCTGCGTCAGCTTTACTATCTGGCAGGTGTAATGACTTCGTCTGGCCTATTTGGTTCCCAGAGAGTCCATTGGTTCGGTAACTTGGATGAAAAATCTTGTAAACAAAATACGAAAAAGCCACAGGTTTTTCAACGTCAAATGATGAATAATTTACTATACGCATCACAATTAGACACCTTGGCAAAACTTTCTTGGTTGATATGACAGCAACCGGCTTTTGTTGGCAAATAACTCCAATTTACACTATGAAAGGCGAGACTAAGACTCAGCGAAGTAGCACACCCGATACCGAGTGGTACTGAAAGAAACGGAGCGGAAAGTGTGAAAAAATCCAGTACACACTCCATTCCATTATGCGCCGTTGAACTAAGGCTTAGCAGGAAGTTTACTCACGCACCGAACTCGACGACAACCACAGTCGCAGCAAGAGAATGAAGCAGGAGTCATTAATAATTGATATTAAGAAACTTTCCGCAAGGGCGGAATGCACATTTGAGCGAGGGCGAGTTGCGGCCGAGTTGCCGAGAGGACTCAAGTGGCCAGGCCGGGAAGGAAATGTCAGCTGCATAATGGAAGAAGTTAAATAGTTGCTAATATTTTTCTCCACCCCGCAGCCGGCTGCCCGGCCTGCTGTGATTTCTTTTCCCCTTCGTGCACGACGAATGCTGCGCGTTGCATTGAGAGATCGAAAGTTGCATCGCACCGATCGTATGCAGGAGGAGGTGGCTCTTCCGGGAAGGGGAATGCATTATGCGCGGCACAGTGCTACATCCCCCCACCTTTACTGAAGAAGTGCTACCGGTTTTGTTCCCGCCCATGCAGTGCCCAATCGCTGCCAGTGATGGGCAGCCCGTTCCTTCCCGTCCGGCTTCTACGACCCTTGCGCTACGACCCGCTGCGGGTGCCGCATCCAGCGTAAGTTTTGTGCAAACTTTAATTTATTTAATTATGTGCATTTATTGTTCGCATTCCGTTATGCCGACAGCACTACCGCCAGTCAGTCGC
Organism: Anopheles dirus; assembly: GCA_000349145.1. NCBI lineage: Eukaryota > Metazoa > Arthropoda > Insecta > Diptera > Culicidae > Anopheles > Anopheles dirus. The sequence goes on along the minus strand of KB672713.1, from coordinate 4,854,338 downwards.
TTGTAACAACTGGGACAATGGAAGGTTAAGTGTTGTCGGCAGCAGAAGCGGCAGCAAGAGCAGCACGAGATATCCTTTTTACCAATCCGGTTCAGACGGTTACTGTTACATCCGTCTCAACCCCGCATCCTCTCATCTCCCTCCAATTTCTTGCCATTTAAGCTAGCGGCTCGAATGAGCTGGAAACGGGATTCCTGGAAATATCCTCTGAAGTCGGAGACTGTTCTTCGTCTGCTGCGGCACAATGGCAGTGTGTTTCTGCTGAGCTGCCGCTAGTTTAAAGTGAGTGTGGAAATTATTCTTTCAAAAGGGAAACGATAACAACTTTTCTTTCCTTTCCCCGTGCCCGATAGTGCTGGTGACAGAGGTGGGCAATTAACTATTATAGTTGGAGTAATGGGAAATCAGTACGTGACGATTGCCTATAAAACTCATTTGACTCCATATGGGACATCGAAGAACGGGTTGATTTAAAGATGCTCATGATTTAAAGAATGAACAAAATCTTGATTCCAAAATGCTGGTGGATTGCATTTTTTTAAATGTTTTAAAACACATTAAAACGTTTAAATGAAAAACAGCTTTTCTTCACGTCATCATTTTCCCTACATGGAGACGCCTAGTAGTTCACTAACCCAAGGAAATCAACCTATCTTTGGCTGTAACGTGGGTGTTTCATGTTGTGCGTAAGTTTGTTCATGTTGTGCGTAAGTTTGTTTTGTTTTCTAGTGGGTAAAAGGTAACGGCTTCCCAGTTGTCCGGTACCGGTATCACAATCTCATCTGAATCTTCTTCCCCTATCAATGACTGCCTATCCGGTTATAATGTCGTGAAAAGTCTAGTGGGTAGTTCAACGTGACTGCGTAGCTCATGGTTTCATAATAAATAAAGTAGAGCTTTGCAAATTTATCTTCAAATTGATTGATTTGATTTTATTGTTGGTATGCCAATCGTGCCTTGCGATGTATAATGACACAAAACATCTGAATTTACTTAACTCATCGTTGATTGAGATGATTGCAAAATACCAAGGAGTATTTGTTAAACAGTGTAATATGATTTGCATTCAAATTCATAATACTACTTGTTTATTTCCTTCTACAATAACAATCGTTTGCAAATGTGCTGTACCCTCGGTTGACGTGAATCGTATTACGGTAATAGCGTTCATCGTAGATTGAAACAAAAGTCTGGACCAGTAAGGTGAGGTAGAGCTTCCCACATTCTTCTTTGCAGATAGCCAGTGACTGGAGCAGCAACAAGTGGCTGATCATTTCGGTTTGAAGTGAATAATCTGTCCGGTTTCACTTAAATGCCAGCTTTGAACGAATTAGGTGATTCATACTGATACACTGGAAACGGTCCAAACGATACCCTATCAATGGTTTGACTACCAGGAAGCAATCAATATTACACTCTCTACATTCTTGTTTCTCCATTACAGCATTCCAGCATTACTGCATTCCACCGTATGCAGATCCTAACTTTAGCATATAACAATGTGAACGTTGAAATTGGAGCGTTCGAATCATTTACGGTGCTTTATCTCACCAAGTCATTATGTTACCAGATGTAAACGATGGATCGCATTCGTTCTTGCCATAAAAAAGAATCTCAATGCCCAAAACACGCATATTTGACGCAAATTTGGCTACTCTTTCACTTTCACTACAAAGATCGACTGATAGAAATGTACATATACAGTGGCAGATTGACAAATGTCCATGCTTTGAATATGAGAAGTGATATCTAACCGTCGCGATCTACTGCTGACACCATCTGACACTTATTGCATTCTTATCAGCCAATATCTTATAAAAACTATACCAAATTTTTCACGAAAAGTAAATAAAAGTTCTCGAACGCGCCAAACCTGAATACCAACGTACTAAACTGGTACGGAAATTTTAATATACATTACTTATACCAAATTAAGAATCGTTCACGATTTCAATAGCATCAGAAAGGGCAATCGCTGTTCTTATTAAAATGCATAAAAAATACGATACCCAAAGATATCACTCAAACAGGCCTGAAACGAGAGTGCGCGAAGTCGGGTCGGGTGAGACGTAAACAAGCCAAGCTGCACCAACACATCCGCACCAGCCGTATCGCATGTTATCCGCCGGGGATATCGAGCGACTTACGGGGCAATAAAAAAGGCAGCCATTCCAACCACTGAACAACCGTTGAAATACCGTGCAATCGGTTCGAACATCATTTGCTCCGTATTGGTGGGCAACCTGCAGAAGGCTTATTGCACGGTTCGTTAATTGTTATTACACCTGGCTTAGGCGCGGTTGGTTTAGGGACAAGGGCCCTCCCAACGACGCGGTGCCAACGAAAACCGGGCACCGTAGATGGGTGTTGATAAGAGCGTACTTCGCTCGTGAGTGTGCGTGTGTGTGTGTGTACATACCGACCTGCACGGGGTGTTGATAAGAAATTGAAAAACTAGTCCGTATCACAAAATCAACACAACTCCCCGATACTTACCATCCGATGAGGTTCACTGTTCGGGGAGGTTCACAGCCGGCAGGGCTCGGAGTATTTCGCGAGTTTTCTAAGCTGCGCCTGCGTCGGACCCCTGTGAGTGTGCACGGTGTCACACGTATCGCGGGAGTGTGTTGCGATAAGGGCCGGTGTCAGTTGACGGTGTCTTGGTATGATTTTGTTTTTTTTTTCACTACAAGAAGATCGTAGATGAAAGATATTTCCGTTGCCCGCTAATTGCTACAAAGTATTCGATTGTTCTTCTGCTGCCACCGGTTCGACGCTTTCGCTTCCGTCCTGCAATGTTCGCTGCAGTTGTAAAGGGCTGGGGGCAACCAGTCGGCGCGATTTGTCGTGAGCAATTTGTTAGATTGTGGTGACGATAAAACAGTGCTTCTAACTGCGTTGTTTGTTTCGCGGTTCTAACGCATCAAGTGTTAAAACAATTCTGACGTGTTTTGCACTATTTTCCACTCACTGCTATTAGTTTTATCATTTTCAATTTCACGTTCGAAACAATCCACTTTCATTTCGCGTTATGCTTTACGACACCGTGCTTCATTTCCCTAGTAGGCACTGCGTTTGGCTCAATTGCTGGTGTGATGTCAAGGCACATCGCAGTGAGCGTGGTGTTTTCTTTGCTCTCCTCCACCAAGGTTCAATAAACCAATCCGGTGACCGACGACGACGACGACGACGCGATGATGCTAGAGCGTAGAGTGTCCGCACGGATCGACGGTTAAAATTAGACTGGAAAATGTGTAAACACACCGTATCGCGCACTTTATTGTTATTGACTGGAAATCACCCGTATCGCCATCGCCACCGGCCGATCCCTTCCACACGTAGTGGTGAAGCGTAAATTCACCCACCTGTGGCCGCGACGTGCGTTCGGATGTGTTCGGGCGGGCGGCAAAGGACGGACGCGGCATTCGGTTGGGTTCAGATAAATAATAAACCCTCAGGGGCAGACGGAGCGTACGTACATCGCGCGCACACACTCACACAAAGCCATACACAATTGGTTCGCGGGATGCGTCAGCTCGCGGTGGAAAATGTAAACACCGTGCGTTCGCGCGTACGTGCAATGGTGCGCGCGCTGAAGGGTTTCGCCTGTTGAAGAAGATACTGCGGCCAACGGGACAGTGTGGTTGGATCGCTTTTTTTTTTTCCTGCCCCCGGTTCCATTGTTGCGCTCGGGTTTCAAATTTTCATGCAGTGCGGGGGTGTTTGTGGAAGGAGAAATTTTAATTGCAATATTACCTACAAACACAACTTTAATAGAAAGACAATATTTCTATAGTAGAAGTTTGACATAAAAAAACGTTGTTACATTCAGCTCTACTCACGGTTTCATTGTGGAATGCTTCGCATTATTACGGGTTTGTTTATATCGTACCACTTTGTAGTTGTTTACGTTGAAGCTATGAAATAAAGAATGGTTTGTATAAATCAAGGGTGTCGAACGTGCTAACCACGCAGTTTGGTTCCGTCTATCTTGAAAGTGAATTTAATTATGATCATTTCATTAGGACGTGGCATTATTTGCTTTTATTTTATAAAACATTGAAGGAAAGGATTCGGTTTACAAATATTTCTATCACACCCTCACCTGAATACTTAATTTGTTAAGGATTTGTTGTATTTGAACTAGGATTTTTTTCACGGTGTGGGATTCCATATGGATGATATAAGAACAACAAGTATAGTAAAACCTGGCAGTAACCGTCGTAATAAAGAATAGTTTCAATCTTTAATAATGAAATAAATTATAAAATAAATAAATCAGTGAATAAATATTTAAATAACGCAATAAAGTAATAAATTTATGAAAAACTTAAAAAATAAATAAAACAGTTTATTTATAAATATACTATATGAATGAAATGAATGAGAAGGATGGAAGAAATAAATTGGGGTATAAAATATGATAGTATTAAGAAATAAGAAAAGGTAAGGTGTTGTAAACATAACGTTCTTCTGGAAGTACTAAACATATGAATTAAGAAGATTATAAATAAATAAAATAAAACAATTACTTCATAAATGTACCAAATGTATGAGAAAGAAGCGAAAAAAGTAGAAAGAAGAAAGCAGAAAGAAGAGATGATAATAAGTATGATAATAGTAAGAATGAAGATAGGATAAGGTTTTATAAACAAAATAAAAAACTTCTAAAATTAATAAAGTTGTAAATAACTGTGAATAGAATCATAGCTTTTGGACGTTTACTTACAGTTGTTATTCAACATGTTGATAATAACCTCAGAAATGCCCTGCCATGGAGAGAAGTTTATTCATTTCGACAATTCAAATATTTTCTATAAAATTAACGGAATAGTGTATTTAGTAACAAATTGCACACGCATTTTTCGAACCATCCTAACTATGGTCAGTTCAGCTTTCTACCCATTTCCAGCGTTTGCTTCAGCTGATTTTCCATCTGTCTATCACGTTTGCGAAAACCTGCTGACAAAAGCTGACTGCCGACTGACAATAATTCTCACCCGAATGGTGTGCAATAAAAAGATTAATACTTAAGCATGGTGCCGTTATCTTTAAATGGCGCCGCCTGCGTCGCAGGAGAGCAGGGACTCGAAGTGTTCGGGTGGGCTCGCGGGATGGTTTGCAGAAGATAGCGAATAGTCGCGAAGAAGCGTCCCCTGGTCCGTCCCGTGGACGAAAGTCGAGCGATGCTGTCTATCAATGACACTCGGTATCGTTGGACAGTGAGATAAAGGAATGCCGGCCCTGATTATCAGTCGCTCCGGGCTGCAGAGCTTAGGAGAGCATTTTGTGGCACCCCGGGGTGGACCGGGCGCCAACAATCGGAATGATTATGGGATTCAGAATGCCCTTGACCGTTGGTATTCCGCTAGGGGTGGCCTTGGGGATGGTGGTGTCTGGTTGCTGGTTCTCGCTACCGTGCTGGCTCTCGAAAGCCCCTCGAGACGCTCGTAGCTGTCAGCCTCCACTTTATAGCCGCTTCTGCCACCACTCGTGGCATTGGAAAACGAATTAATCGTCCATAAAAGTGTGTGGATTCTTCATTAAATGTTACGGATTGCTGCTGTGTGAATATTTGGAACATCTTGGCAAATACAGGGGCGCCAGCTTTGACAAGAGTCTCCAGTTACCGGGTGAAGTCAAGCATTAAAACACTCGTTAGCAACTAATTGGTCTACTAACTGTCCATCATTAGGCCGTTTGGAAAAGAAAGTTGTTTTACGTTCATTTTTTATCTTAATTTTCGACTCATTTTGCCTCATTTACTGCATGCTTATGGTATCTTCCAACAGTCTTCCAAATAGGGTTAGTGTGCTGGTTCAGGGTGCTAAAAGTCTCGTAGTATGTCAGTGAGGATTAGCAATGTCCTGGTCGGTTAGTGGTCAAATAAGTTTAATTAAACAAATGGTTCTATACCTAATGAGGGTGTTTTTGTCTTGTCAGTTACTCTAGTGAATGTCAAAATGAAACAATCTTGTGTTCATGAGATATGGAACCACTTTCAATCAAGGTGAACCAGTATAACCTGTCCTCGTGAAAAATGCTTTCTTCTCTATCAAATCAAATTAAAACTAGTTACAACTCTACTTTAAGTCATCTCGGATAATTGAGTGATATTCTTAATTCTTGATTCTTAAGCTGATGGTTTGTAGAATGTGATAAAAAGTTAAATGATGTTCTTTTATGTTGTTTTTTTTTTGTAATAAAGTCGAATTTCCGATATTGCGATTGATTACATAATGTTAATGTTTAATGAACTCATACTAATGATGAGTATTGAATTTTTAAAGTTATTAGTCTTAGTTATGAGTTCTAAGTTAGTGTTATGACTTACTGATTACTTTCGAGTTTCTTTAAAGTTAATTCATAACTTTTTAAGTTATGCCGTTTCTAGAGTTTTTTTTCAACTATTATGTTTTTTTTTGGCGAATCCAAAACGTTCCAAAAACTATAACAACTACAATAGATCGAGCCACAAACTGAAAGAATAAAATATAAAAATAGTATAGTTAACGCACGTTTTTAAAAATAAATTATAAAATGAAAAAAAAACGAACTTGTTTTACGAAATTTTTTTTTACCACATGTCGCATAACATGACCCTTAGTGTTAATTCGTCAAAAATAAATAAAACTATGATCGATTTGATATATAAATATTGCAATGTACCAAATTATAGCTCTTATGCTGAACAATCTAATAAAAAACCGTTTAAGGCTTCCTGAAACCAAGACAAAAGCATTAAAACATATAATTATGAGTCGTGTGGACCGGTTGCTGGTTTCTTACAGACTAACTCTTATTTCTACGGCTAAAATACGAACTGAGGCTAGAGTTACACTTTTACATTCTTATACTAAACTTACAGTAACTTACAATACTAGCTTAGCTGTATAGTAACACTAAGTCGACTGGTCATCTATCATACACAATACAGGTGACCTGTGCCTGCTTATCTATAACTATATATATGGAAAGCCCATACATTGACATATCATGATGGAAATGTTTCTTTTTTTATTAAACCCACATTCAATCATTTCTTAGGTTGTTCTTGCGTTTTCTTACCGATTACAACCCGTTTTGCTTACTGCAATCGATATCGTAAAACATCGGTTTCTTGTGAAGGCGCTACCTCGATGGTGGCGTTCCCGGGATCTGCCTCATTGGAAAGCAATTTGACTGGCATCAATGACAGTGTGAGATTACTTCCGGGCCGTTACCCGCCACCAGAAGCAACATGAGTATAGCAGCACGGGCGCAGCATGTGAAAGATATGTTTCGGTTGCCCTGGGAAACGCTGTAGCTACTACGGTTCGATTGCACTCGCGCAAGGTGCCCATCGAAATGGGAGAGCAAACCATCCCTCTGGGAAAGAGGATCCATTTAAAGGTTCGGTTTTATTATTGCTACCGCCGGCACAGGCAGCCTCCCCGGGAAGCAGTCCCATTTCGTCCATAATTGCTTTCTCCTGGCAGTGCCACCGCGGTGGTATCGGGTTTGGCGCGCACGCCATCCGATCGACCGACCGAAAATGAGTTTGTTCTTGGAAATTGCAATTTATCGCAGGGAAATCGAACATATCTTTCCAATATCCTTTTTGCGAGCGAACGAACCGCCCAATGCCCAGGCGCGGACGTTTTCCATCGCGCTTTCGTTACGCCACCAGCAACTCGGCCGCCAGCGTTCCATACACTTCAACTCGTTACGGCGGGCGTTGGTGATGTTTTAGCGAAAGCGGCTAATCAAATCATTCCCACAAGCGGCCGCACCACAACAGCAATGGCTGTGTGTTGCCTCTTTAGTGGTCAGCCTGAATGACATCATCATCGGAATCGCCGAAAAGCGTGCGTACGGGGCGTTCTTGTGGGACGAAAAAATCTCAACCTCAGCTCAGATTCCCCTGGGAGAGCGCGTGGGTTGCGTGGTGCTTATTTCGGTTCATTTTTCATTTAACGCTGCCAACACGGGACTTTAAGCCAAAAAATAACTCCCAAAGATAAGAAATATTCATTGCACAGCTGGGCCCTCCAACTGAGGGAAAGGCAGCCAACGGAACAACTCCCAAAAGGGGACGATGGTGTTGAAAAAAATAATGAGAAATGGTAACAAAACCCACGTGTGGTCCGTTGATGTCCCTATCGGGACGTGCTTCGGGATGTTTGGCAGTTCTCTTCTCGAAATGCGAACGTCCGGATCGAGCAATCGAGGACGCTAAATCTCATTTTCTTGCGAACTTGTGGCTGGGTACACCGACCGGACGAAGGAAAAACATGAAACAAAAGGTAGGAAAAAAACGCGCTACACGTGCGGTACCGGTACGATGAAGATGCGAAACGACTCCCGGGTACCTTCCGGGCGCCGCTAAGCGTGGGCGCTGTGCGTTGCATGAAGGTTGATGGTTTCGACCTGTGATGTAAATTTTTTGACCATGATGTTCCATCGGGCATATGAGCGGATGTTGGCCGATGCAGTTTTTTTTTGTTGCTGCTGCTGCCTGCAACCCGACACACAACACTGGCGTGGGCCGCATTTTGCCCCGAACGCCGCATCCCTCGCACCGGAAGCTGTCGTGTTTGAGCTGGCCAAAACGAAACGATGAAGCGTTCTTTAAGGCCATTTTCGGTAGGCTTATGGGAAGGGCGTTGAGTGTGTGTGTGTGTGTTTTTTTTTCTCATTACCCTCACCGAGTACCGTAAAAGACCGGACGGCTTTGTTCCTGGCGGTTGTTATGTGGCTCCGGTTTTGGTCGCCGTCGCTCGGTGGGAAGAGATTGGGCAGAAGAACGCAACAAAAACACCAAACGCGATACAGAGTAATGGACACCATGCTTTATAGCACACTGGCTCGCAGCATGTCTTCACCTGCCACGGCAGGTAAATGAGGAATATAAACTCACCCGGTGATCAAAGGGTTCCCGGTTCCGGATGATTTGATGGTTCGGTGGGTTTTTCGTTTATGGTGCGGGCGTTTTTTTTTCGTTCTGCGGAGTTAAACATGCGGGGGTTTTTTTTCCTTCCACCCCGGGGGAGTTAAACATGGCGCGTAATTGAAATTTAGCATATGCGGATAGGATTAAGCTGAAAATTAATGATGAGCTTATGATGGTTTTCGGTCCGCTGGTGTGTTTTGTTATAATTATGTCTCATTAATAACATGCAAACGTTTAGAAGTATTGCATATAGCGTATTACATTATAAGTTTACAATAACTTACCTTGCACTATATAATGCTTAACACATTTACCTACTTCTGATGAGAATTTTCGTTCATAGTTAACGATTAATTCCTATAATTTGAACTTTCTAGTGATTAACATAAACTTGTTTAATCTTGTTAATGCAATTTGTGTAAGCTTTGCATTGTGCTCCGAAAGCTTTGAATTGTAAGCCGAAGAAGATTACATAGAACGTCTTACCTCTATATAGATTTGAGAGAGATGATTCTATAAATAATCGAACAATATGATGTAAATTGGGATTGGGCACATCGAATGTAATAACCAACGTATAGATAAAATGTGTTAAAGCATATACGATACACGCTCTGAAAGTTATTCATATTTTCATTTCCATGAAAAGCGTTAAATGCCCTATGTATGCACTTCAGGATTCCAAATTTCCTGGTGTTAGTTATTCAGATCATCCTTTGTTTTTCTACCATGGTAATTAGAATTATGGTTACGCATCTTTTATTCACAAAAATGGATTAATTTCAACTTTGCTTTCTTGATTTCTTTGCTTGGTCACTTTGAAATAAAGTACATTTCATAACTATAGCACCTTTTTTAGTATAGGTAACTAGAAGTACATACGCATTACCTTAAAAGAGTCTAAGAGTTTCAGAAAGTGATGCATTTCTTACCTTGGAAATGGAGGAGTAACAGCATTGGAGATGGATTGAAGAAAAATCTAAATCAATATAAAATTCTAGTTGCCTGGAATGAGAAAACAAATACCACATTCCAACTGCTAATCTTCTAATTCCAACAAAATGACCCACGATGGTTCTTACGAGAGTAAACGAAAACGAAAATGTGGAAAACGTAAACAAATCGAATTAAAATTAAACAATAGAAACATTAGATTAACATTCTTCTATATACAACTCCGATTTTAAGTTTTTCAAGGATGTCCTTTTTTTGTACTAATAACAGTATGTGTATAATTTTACACAAGGAGAAAATATGTATATATAAACTTACCAGAACTACATCAATATAAACAATCATAAGAAAGACTGCTTCTCTAAAAAAACTAAGACGAACAAGAAAAACACAAATAAGATAATGAAACCATCAAACATGAGTCAATCATAAAACACGTAACTACAGATACGCAAGAGGAATCGTGTTTTAAATATGAAACGAAAACAGCAAACCTGATATTTTATTTGAAAATACGGTTATTAAACCAAACATCATCTAAGCGTGTTCAAATCCATATTCAATGGACCTTCCACAGACGTACCAAGGTCGACGTATCTAATAAATACTTGTATGATCTGTATCCTTTATATCCTATTGATGTTATTTAGTGACCTGTACAAATCAAACAGAGGAAACTCGTTTTGCTTAGATAAACCGAGTAGAAGTCATTCTAAAAATCCCAAAAATTACCAGAGTAATTATTTATTATTTTGATTTATTTATGATGCTAAAACACTGTTTTAAGATAATACTTATAGAGTTTGTGTTGTCTCAAGAAAAAGAAAACCAATGCGTTAGATTTATGAAATGCACAGTATAAAGTTAATTATGTATGTTTACTTAGCAAGTGAGTTGTTAGATTTATTCATCGACCATCATCCTTTAAGATGTAACAAAATCGTATATTAATAATAATGTTCATGTTCACTGAGCTAGGCAATGGGTTAAACTTGTTCGTTCTTCTTCATTAGCTGAATAACTCATGATAGTTTTCTATTTACCGCTTTCCTTGGATAGACAACTCTGCGCATCAAACACGAGCTGATGATTACAAACCCCGCCCGGTTTGTTATGCAACTGCTACTTCACGCTTCATCTACTGATTCTTGATGTCATTCAATTCGATCACATTCTCCGTGAGCAGATCGACCAGCACGTCGAGCTTCACCTGCAGCATGTTGTTCTCCTGTTCGAGCGTTTTCATCCGTCGCTTCATGCGCAGCAAATCGTCCGCCGTGTTGACAGTGGCGCCGGAAGTCGCCGGAAGACTGCCGGCCACGGACGGCTTCAGGCCATTCATCCAGACACCGTCGATGAAGCAGAGCTGCTTATCGACCAGATTCAGTGTGATTGTCCGGAAGTCGTACACATCTTCGGCCGGCGGAGGACACCCGATGTTGAGCCGCTGCGTACGCGGTGGCGCAATCTTGGGTGCAAATTTCTTCTGAAAGATGGGCATCTCGTTCGGCCCGCTGGTACGAGAGGCTGTGAGGAATAGATTTGCAGTGTTACTTCCCTCGCTCGGTATGACAGTGATTGCTTTTCACTTACCTGTTACGGACGCACAATCCGCGGCGTTACTCTACTCGATAGCTGTCAATCGGCAAACATCCGAAAAAGGCGAGACTTCCCCTACGGAAAAGGCGACTGTTGCCGCTGTCAAAACGCAACCCGTTTGATGTGCAGGGGCAGAGCCCATTGTTTGTGGCAAACTCTGCCTAGCAACCGCGGAATGAATCCGTTGCCATGGCGACGCGCTGGAAAGTGCGTCACAAACAAAAAAATTGAGCATGTCGCACCGAAAAGGTTGTTGTTTGTTTCCTCGCATCGGGCGGCGGGTGTCGGTGTTTTGCATGCCGCGTGAAATAAACTGTGCACGATACCCCGTTTGATATAGAATCGTTTTTTCCCCGATGTAATGTCGGTTGATGTAACGAGTCCGGCGGCACGTGAACAACAGGATCGTGAAAAATGTGATTTACTGACGCATTTTAACGAACTTTGGCGTCGCATTGAGCACGAGCTTCACCTCCATCGCCACGAACACGAGCGGGTGCGGCTGACGCTGCAGGAGCAGCTGGCGCGAGACCACCCCGAGGGAGCGGGCCCCGAGACGCACAAGGACCGCGACGCGGAAACGATTGCTGAGCCGGATTACAAGCGTGTCAGCGACGAAGTGATCCGGAACCAGCAAAATCAAATTCATCTGATCAAAGAGGTTCGTTCCGGTGGCTTACCCGCGGCTGGGTGGCTTCGCGTATCAATATAAATGCATAAAGCGCTTCAAATCTCTCTCTCTCTCTCGCTCTCTCCCCCAACCGTCCGACCCGGGGCGTATAAATAACACAGGAAAAGGATACGTTCGAGAAGCTGTGGCAAAGCTCGCAGCGCACCGTTCGCATTTTGGAGCTCGAAATCCACGAGTACCGGCGGCAGCTGAAACAGCCTAAAAGTATACTCACCGCACGGCACCAGTACGCGGCCGCCGTGCAACTGCTCGAACAGCACCGGGCGGCTTTGGAGGAAAAAACAGCCGAAAACCGACACCTGCAGCGCGAACAGCAGGCGGCGACCGGGCGAGCCGCGCTGGCGGAGGAAAGCGTGAAAGGTACGGCCGCGGCCCGGCCTGGCAGCGGAGTCAGTATGTAAATGACGGTGCAAAAAAAGCCGGCCGGGAGGAGGATTAGAGTTTCGATCCGGGCAGCAACCGTGTGAGCCGGTGCTGTCATTCCCGGGGATTTTCAGCGAAACCGTTCGTTTGCACTAATGCCGATCTGCTTTTTTTTTTCTCTCTCTCTCTACCTCTCTTTTGTGCTGTCGATTTCATTCGTTACCGTTAACGTTATATTTTTTTGCGCTGCTGGCTGGGCTGCATGTTTATCCCATCACTTTCGGGTGCGGGGGTGGATTTTCACACTCACCTGTCCGCGCCACGGCGCCCTTCCCCCCCGTCCTGGTCGATGGTCCCCAGCAGCACAGCAGCGGGAAACGGAAGCGCTAACGAAGGCTCTCGACGAGCTGCGGACAGGCGAGTGTCAGCTGCGCGCCGAGCTCGACCGGACGATGCGGGAAAAGTCGGAGCTGGAGGTGCTGCTCGACACGGCGGCCGCGCTCGCCAAGCGGCACATGAGCCGGGAGAACCAGGCCCTCGCCAAGGTGCAGGAAGCCCTGCAGATCGCGGACAGCGCCATCGAGGAGAAGAACTGCGTGGTGCGGCGCGAGCGGGACGCCCGGGACGAGTGTGACTTTCTGGCCTCCACCATCGGCCAGGTGATGGAGGAGGCCGCCCGCAAGGTGGAGCACGAGCTCGGCGGGCTCCGCGGTGGGTACGAGCGGCACATCGGCGAGCTGGAGCGCACCCTTGACCAAACGCGGACCGCACTCGAGGCGCAAACCCAGCGCACCGGCCAGGCGGAAACGAGGGCCCGCACGGTGGAGGAAAAGTTCCGGGCGCTACTCAAAACGAACCAGAATCTCGACACCGACCTGCGGGCTGCCTCGAAGATGATAGTAAGCGGGGAGTTTCGTGTTTCTTATCTCGGCAGCGTACGCGGCAGCGTTTGGCACCGGTGCGCAGTCGGGAACGATTGCTGATCGGTGTGATAGTGTGTGGGAGGGGGGGGGGGGAAA
>KB672713.1:4817134-4840665 GCA_000349145.1 Anopheles dirus | reverse complement strand
GAGGGGGGGGGGGAGGCGGGGGGAGAAGAGGGAGCCGGGTTTTGTCGTTGAAATGGGGAATATATACAATTTTTTTTAAACATTCCATTCCTTCCCGGTTCGTTTTTTCCAGATCGAAATGGAGCTCAAGATGGAAGCACTTCAAAAAACGATGGCCAAAGAGAAGGAAAGCAGTCGGTGAGTGAGCGCCGTGGGAGGGAAATTGGTTCAGCAATCATTTTTTTATTCGTGGGTCGTTCTTTCGAGCACCAGATCGAGGTCAAACGGGGCGATGGGTTGTTTTTTTGCTCGCCATCCTTACGCGCCATGCGCGCCTTCATATTTTCCATTATCGTTTATTAATGAGTACATCTAGAGAGAATGGAGGATTCTCGAAATGGAATGTGGATTTTCCCGATGCCGATGGTACAATTGGGACGCCAGGTGCAGATTGGGTTGAGTAATATTTTGGTACGAAATCGGCCACAGATAAGTAGCATGGTTTGGTTTATTTTTAGTTGATTGTAACGACAATATTGTGTTTTCAACTGGGAGCTATATTAATCACACGAATGATTTGTTAAGCTCTTATTCCATTCGGAACATTTATATCGAATCGTTTTTTTATTCCATACATTAAAAAACTGTGCGCTTGTTTTGGCCATGAAAGAGTTGGAGAACGGAAGGCGGAAAGTGTTTTAAGTCAAAGAAGTAAAGAACGATAAGATTAAAGCACGTATACGGACGAAGAAAATCTGCATGGCGATTGAGATTTTTTCGTCTCTACTTGCTTTAAAATGTTACGATTATACACATTGTAATATAGCTATATGAGCTACATGTTTTAAGAGTTAAACGAACACTTGAAGAGATAGACCAAATTGATGTTCTATAAAGCTGTTATAAATAGAAACCTTTCTATGATGTTTACGTATTTTCATGAAGAATGAAGTTAATTTATCATTCATAAAGTAGATAAAAATGCAACAATTTTAGATAAGCATGGTTACCATGACCAAAAAGTGACGATTTGTCGTTACTTTTGTTTGGCTCTTACAGTTGAATTTTAGATTCGGAAATTAACTATCTGGATTGGAACTCTCTGAACGACTTTAGGATTGTAGTTCTGTTGGGGAGGTTTTTGTGTTTTAAATTTGTTTTTCCACCTTACATTATTCCTTTCATTATTTCAGCAATTTCATCCTATAAAACTTCTACTATTTTGTTATCCAAAAATCCTACATGCTTATAAAAAGTAGTAGACGTAATTGCTAGTTACTCTTTTTTGTATTTTTTTCATTAGAATTAGAATTTCCCTTCTAATTTTCTAATTTTCTAATTCTAATTTTCATTAGAATTAGAAGAATTAGAATTAGAAATTAGGTTAGAATATAAACTATGTGTTACATATTTTCCCGTATATTGACCATTTTGAATACTGTTTTTTTTCAATATCAGGACTTATTCCAAAACTGAGCTGCTTGAGCCTATTCCGAGAAAAAAAGTCAAATGATCCCTTTTTTCCCTTAGGGCTGAACATTTCAAACGACCAGGATATTTATAGATCACATATATGCTAGCGGCAGTGCATTTTCAAATGAAATGAAGCACATCGGTGGAGAAAAATAAACTAAAATTCACAGTATAAAATCACTCAGCACTTCTCAAAGTTGGATTGGATATGGAATTAGTATCTATCTCATCGTTAGCTCTTGTAATAAAATCATTTGTGCAAACATTTGTGTCCACTGTTTGCCGACTTTTTTTATTGCCCATAAAACAGCTTGAAGAAAAACTAAAAGCAAATATGATACTCATATCTTTGTGAGGTTTTTATGGATTCCACGCAGCGTGTGCTCATTGTAGGGTGGTCGATAAGAGCGGAAATAAACATTACCGCCGCATAGCGCGTTCCACAGCCCACGATTAACGAAGTGGTGAGGCTTTCTTTTTTATTACATCTAACGGACGATAGCGGAAAATAGTATTCTATTTTCACTCACGGGGATGGGTTTGCAGCAGCAAAAGCAAAAGCAGCAAAAGTATCACCCGCTCACCCTGTTTGGCTTTTTCGTACACTGTTTCATTTTCTTCACGCTTCATCCATCCGCCCGTTGCCCGATTAGCTGACCGTTGAACGCACGTATGGCTGGAAAGTGCATCGGCGGTGCACTTGTTCCCGCGCGTAACAACTTCTCTTTATCTTGTGTTTCATTTCCAATTATCGCTTGCCCGACCCGCCCTACCTCCTACCTAGAGCATGCAGCGCCCGGGAGGAGGACCTGCAGCGCCTGCTGGCCACCAACGAGCAGCTGAAGGAGCGATGGAAACGCGAGATGCTTTCGGTGACCGACGAGCTGCGGCGCAAGATTGAAACGATGCAGCGAGAGAATTGCAAGCTGACAGCGGAAAACAATCAATTAAAGGATCAGCTATTAATGGCATCATCGCCGGTCGTTGGCAGCGATGGAGGCGCCCAGTCGGTGATCTCGGTTGGTGGCGTGCCGGAGTCGATTGCAGGGCGACCCTGAGCTGCGCACGATGGGGACGCCATTTTCCAGCGAACAACCAACAAAAGGGGGTCGTTTCCACGGGTGTAAAGACGACCCTGTGGTTCGGGATGGACACTCACGGAACTAGGGCAAACACACAAGGCTCGTGGGAGTTTGTAATGTTGCCAAGTTTTCGCTAGGCCCCCCCCTCCCCCCCCCACATGCTATCCCGACGATAGTAACACAATTATTCTACAAAACAAAAACGGAACCGATGCAGTACACCATGGATGGAAGCAACGACCGAAGTTTTTACGGTGTCAAGGGGACTGGGACATCTAGGAAACACAACCGGACTTCGGCAATTTCGGCACGGACGCGTTTCTGTAACTGTGCGAGGAAAAGGACGTGGAACCCTTGCCGTTTCTATTTGCAGTGAGTGCGAGAGCGTCGTAGCGTAATATCGACAGTTTGGTTCGCTTGCCGACCCATAATTACTCGATGCCCCATAATTAGACGTAATCAGTTGTTGGCGGAATGAACGATGCTAGATGATATTGCTACTTACACAGAACTTTTCAGATGATGAGGGAAAAAGCGGTTCGGTTGAATGTAGTCCGTTCGAGGCGAGTGTGGTGGTGATGTGTGCGTGTGAGGATTGTTTTTACAGCATCCATCGTGTAGTCTACTTTACTGCAATACTTATGGAGGCCATTGATGGGAGTATCTAGAGTGAGCTTCATCCTCATTACCCGATTTACTACGGAAGACTGTTACATTCTCGACTGATTATTCTCAACCAGTATGGTATATGCGTGCAATTATTTATACAAAGGGCATTACTTAAAGCGTGGATATAATACACACATTGAAGATGAAAGTTAAAGAAAGTACAGTTTTTCAACAAAACATCATATTCCATTCTAATTTAGCAATTGTACGAAGCATTCATGATTGCTCATATTGCCGATCGAACTAAACTAAAGTCGAACTAAAGTAAATATTTTTTAAACATGAATTATTTATCGTAAACTTGTACATAAATATTGAATAAGTTATTTTTTGCTTATTGTTTTGCTGAAACATACTTCATAATACTATTCTGAGATGTACATGCATTCTCGTACCAACATCTTTCAATAAAATGTCCGATTCGCAATGTTTTATTGTGAATTTGGATTAAATCTGCTCTAACCACTGCTTACTCATGCGGAAAGGGATTCTAATTGAAAATCGATGAAGCTTTATTGGCGTTTTCGTTACGTTTTTACGTTTTTCGTTAACCAACTTTTCAGCTTTGATTTTCATTTTTTTTGGTTTCATAATCCTTTAAACTTCAAATTCTTCAAGTGTGTCAGCTACTTCTTCATTCAGCACAACAACATAGGACCATTTCTGGCTTTTCTTGATTTCATTGTGCTCCTAATTGGATAACGGGTCCTGCGCCCGGATGGACCGTCCATTGCAGATTCTGGACCTCTTCGAGTGCGCATCCAACAGTGTACAACCGCCTCAAAATGTACCAGCTGTTTCAATAAAAATATCCGAAACTTTTTTTTATAAGCAGTACTAGACCAAATTTGTCTTTTTGCTTTCTCGACATGCTTGTTAGCTTTCAGCAATGGGATTAAGGGTTTTTTTTTATGTCAGTAAGCAAAACCTATAGCTCCAATAAAATGTACGAACCATTTTCCAAGTGTAATTTTCCGTAGAATATCGATTCAGTTTTTCCATTTAATATTGCTTTTTGAAGTCGAGCGATTTTTGACGTTAGAAACGTGGATTTGCCTGACATCAGATTTCGACAGCTTGCAAAATACAAACGCTGCTGAATGAATGATTCTCGATAGCTGCTTTCATAGCCGATCAGCAGTTGTTGAAACGTTCATACATATCGGAAAATACCGATGGAAAGCAATCTAACCATGTAACATAGGTGGAAATGTTTATTATTACTCCATTAATTATTATTTAATAAAAAACATAGCTTTTTCTAACATCGCAGCATTAATTTTCACAAAAGAACATTGAATAGTTGCGTTTACAATTATGCGAAACATTGGACTAACAATGAAAAGCTTTTGCGAGGATATGAAAAGTTTTTGCGCCGAAGATCACACCTGTTGGTTTGAAGTACGATCGAAGGAATTACGAACGATCAGTCAAGAATGATTCGTTAGGTTAATTTTTTATACAGAGAATTCTAATCAGCGTAGAAATTCCATGGCACGATACAATGGTCCATGTTTTCATGTTTTATGTAATGTCAGATTATTGATGGAAAATGTTTTGTTATATTGTGCTATAGTAATAAGTGTATATAGTGAATAAGACTGCAGTATGCCTCTTTAATTGATTTTTACAAGCTACTTTTAATTTGAGCTACTTTTTGTTCGATGCTTTAATGTAGCCAAAACTTTTCTGTCGTTGCGTAACGAAGTATTTATGAGATCGTTTAATTTCAACCGCGTTTTAGCGTTGGTTAAGGCTATGAATAATAGTGTTAGCTGGCATAAGCAGCACAAAACTTTCGCCCTAATGCAACCACCCGTACCCCGCATTACACTGTGCTGCAGTTCGGCTGCATCTTGGTGCTGGGAAGTCGCCGAAAGTTTCTGTCCTACTGCGTCCGTGCGCCATTGCCACCGTAAGCGCCGGAGAAACGTGTTTGACTTCGGCGTCACATCCATCCAGATGGTGGAGATGAAACTAACGTCGCCATAGGGAATGGCCCCGGGAATCATGCCATGCACGTGGCATTTTACGGAGTAACCGATTCCGTCCGCCTCGGCGTAGCTAACGCCAACAGCTCCCCAGCCGGCAGGGAAGCAAGGCAGTCAATTTAATTGTTTCCAAGACATTTCGGTGCCGCAACGGGTGCCGAAGCGCAAGTTTGGAAGTGACTTTGCGTCTCAGTTCGCTTACGAAAACAGCTCCACGAATCAGCACGTTTGTGGTGCGTTGCACATCGGCAGCGACTGCTGAAAATAATCCTATTTGTAATCTTACTCTCAGCTGAGTGGTTTTGCACGGCGATGGCAGCTTTATCGTTTCGATGCAACTTTTGGTACGTGTGATAAAATGCATCGTTCCCGATGTTGCTGTTGCTGAGTGCAGCAAGGAAACGTGCCTGCGAAGTTTTGCCCCATCTCGCGCAATTGAAACGAAGTGATGCAATGGGCAGAGTACGGTGCGATCGCGCTTCTGCTAGGAATGGTTGTCGAAAGTGAGAGCAAAGTGATGATGTTACAAACGTTTACCGAAGCATCATTTATAAATGAGATAAACAATGTTTATCAGCAATCGGGTGATGCTGAAATTTGTAAATCACTTCGAACAACACTCATATTGAACACATTGAGGCGAGCAGGATTGAACGACATGCCTCGTGCTAGTCGAGTCCTTGGAACATGCTGCATTTAAATTACACAAATGCGCACCGTATTTTATACTTTTGACGGTAGGAATAGAGATAGGAAAACTCTTTTGAATAAAAATCTGAATATGTAAAAAAACGTCTAAATATTTAATTTTCACGTAAAGAAGAATCCTACGTAAGGAATTTTTTTGGGAAAACACCCCTCAAAATCGAGAAATCTTTGTTGTAGAGTTGATTCTATAACTTCCATAAGAACTTTGATAGAAACTCCGTAAGACTACCATAAGCAAGACAATTCCTTACGGGAAGAATATTTATTAGTTATGAGTTAGAGACTATTTCACGAGAGCAGATAGGAAATGGGAAAAAGATAGGAAAAAATCGTTTCGTATGAAGATAGCCATTTATCTCTAGATGTTTTCTAAGTTCAAGCAAGCATAACAAACCATATTCTGTAAAATATTGTATATTCTCAAGCAATGCTATGCTTGTGATTCAGGGCCTGCAATTCTCTGTGTTTCTGTTTTGCAGAATTTTGAGCCTTTGTCGAGAGCGGGTTTGTTTTCCAGCGTTTCAAGAAAAACTTTCTTGCCAAAAGAAGCGCACCACTTGAATGGATGGTGTAACATGATTCTATGTCGTTCTCTAGTCGCATGTATTACCAAGAAACGTGTTACCAGATCCATCCTTCCGATTCGGCTCGAGTTTTTTTTTACGAACCACTTTCCCCTGCTGGAACCATCTGCTGGTTGTTGTCGTTTCTCTAACCCACTCAAGTGCAGTACGTTGTTTTCTTTCCACAAACTACAATCGAACTGCGGAAAGTTGAAAATGCTGCTCTAAAATAATAGCACCAGGGGGGAGGGGGGGGTGAGCAGCAGTAGGAACCTTGGTCGCATCGAACCCCTGGGATGAAGGTGTTGTCATCCTACTCTTGTGCCCGTGGAGCGGACGTGAAAATGAAGAAAAATGGATGCCGAGTTCCAGCCGAGTGGTGGGTTCTTTTGGGCCGGAGCATCGTAAACTTGCCCGACAAAGCGTCACGTTCACACGACTCTGACATTCGCTGGCAATGACTCACGTCTTTTTACTGTCATTTACTTCGTTTCGTGGCAGTTTTCATGAGACGTTGGTAAACGCTTTCGGAAGCGAGAAGCGAGACAATCGGCTAGTAAAAGAGCATGCTGTATTCCGATGCTATCGGACGGGATGAAATCGCTTAAGCCGCAACGGGTGTGATGAAATTTGTATGGGTTTTGAACTGAGGAGCGATCGTATCGCAGCAAACATAAATGCAACAATCTTGCCCTAGATCTCCAAAATGTGCGTCGTTTTTGTTCCTTTAAACTTGTATGCTTCTAACCTTAACCGGCTTGGGGAGCCAATTAGCAGTTATAAAACATCGCAATAGGTGGGTTCACACGAGTCGAACTTTTGATGACGAACCTCACGCACACTGTTACTTGATAACCTTTTCTTCTTGAAACAGACTCGGTGAACTTTGCTTGACTCACTAATACATAGACAAAAAAGGTTCGCAGATCGTACAAATTGAACCCTAATAGGTAGGATCGCACGAGGCGAATTCTGCTCGAAATTGTACGATCTGCGAAACTTTTTTGTCAATGTATTAGAGAGTCGAGAGAAGTTCGTCGAGTCTGTTTCAAGCAGAAAAGGCTTATCCAGTAATAGTGTGCGTGAGGTTCGTCATCAAAAGTTCGACTCGGGTGAACCCTCCTAATGGATGTTAAATTTACCAACACGAAGCTCCTATTGCGTCAATTTATTGCAATGTTTGTACATATATGATTTGTGGAATTCAATTTCTGTTGTCAATCATTTTGTTTCCTGTTGAATAGCAAAATGCGATTACATGAGGCCGACATAGAAGAAATAGATACAAAAAAAGCTTGGTTGATGTTCGGTGTGCTTTAAGATGCCCTTAAATCAAGGGTTTTTAGCTTCGCTTTTCAGGCTTTGCCTCAGTTCCCTTTTTCGCCCTTCTTTGATAGCGGTGGACCGTTTAGCGTCCATATTTAAGTCCAACGGTCATAAATAGAAGCTAAAAACTAATTAAAACTTGAGGCAGTGCGCAACGTACTCCGGCAGAGCCGGATTTCCAACGGGACGGTGATGGATGGCCAAGCACGGTTGGGCGTAGATAGATTATTCGGTCGAGCTGACGAAATATGCTCGCTCGGTTTGTGGAGGCAGCCAGCTGGTTTTTGTGCCAGGCTCCACCAGCCACAAGCTAATCTGCCATCTTCCGCCGTACCGCTGCCCAGCGCCGGATAAGGGAGCGCTAGGAGCACGTGCAATGCAGCACGGCCCGGGTTAAGCGTTGCTTTGTGCCGGTAGTGGTAGCTGAAAAACATTTCCCACGGCCACGGCGGCAGCGGCGGCAGAAAGCATTGAAGCAAGTGCACCCCGACCGAGCGGGTTACCAACCCGATGGGCGAATGGAAAAGTTGAACGTAGTGGCGCGTTGTCGTATGCGGGACACGGTTGAGAACGACTGCGCGGCGGGATGCGTCGCGAAAGCACGAAGAAGGACAGAATTCCCCTGCAGCCATTGTCTCGCTCATGTGGTGAGATTGCGGTCGATAAATTTTGTCTGGTGCACTTTTAATGCACGAACCCTGTGGTCTCATAAATCCGATCGATTTTCATTTTCCCTCTCCACACGACGGACGGTGGCAGCTTCCGGTGCCGGTGCGACTGGTTGGCATTCTTGGCAGAAGCACCGCGTGCAGGTAATGCTCTGGAGGGAATGTGCTTATAAAGTGCAATCATTGCTCAAGAAGTGGCCATTTTGTATAGATGGAATGCGAATGAAATGCACCGATTACTTCCCTGGTTTGTTTGCAGTGTTTGTCTAGAACTTTCGCAAGGTTGTTCCTTTCACTTGCATTTCTTGCAGAAAGTTGTATATTGTAGATGTAGTAGTTCATTTAAAAATTGCCATGAACAATAAAACAGCTGTTAACTCAAATTATTAATTCCAATTACGCAGTTTCTATCAAGTTAACCAGTTATTTTGCAATAAGCGTAGCTTATACAGCACAGATTATGGGTTCGAATACTTTTCCGATCGGTTTGAATTGTATTAATGCATTGAGTGTGTAATGTATTCATGCATTAAATGTTTTAATTGCTAGTTAAGGAAACGCAGGTGGATTGGTTGGAAGAAGCTTAAATATTAGTTCATTGCAATATTGATTGCTATAATGAACCTGCATCATTATAACAATAAAGTTGATAACAAAAACATTACTAATGGAATGATTTTGTTGGAACTTTATTAAACTTTTGGTTCAGATGTTGAACCACTGCATAACTTCGGGCTTATAAATTTTGCTACCTAATCTTCTAAATTTCTTCTATGTTTTTGCAAGTGAAGCGAATGAAGTATAAAACTCCTTCTTTTTTGTTTTACCTGTACATAATGCAAATTTAAATTAATGCTAGCACAGTTATCATCCAAGAACTAAAAATGTCTGCCCTTTCGGTCCAAAAACATAAACACAAAAACAAAGCATTTCCATAGTACACGTTTTCAATGGACAAAACAAGTATATCACGTACAATATTAGGCAGCTTCATAGGAGAAAGCTAAAGAACAAAAGAGAAAAGGGCGCCCCAAGCACCGCACGCGACGCGTGACGAAGCATTCAAGAAATATGCAAATGGTGGCTACATGCACAAACACAATGTTGTAAAGTACGTACCGTTCAATGTTTCAATAGTGCAATTATATAAACACAAAAGAAACAAAAAACATCCACTAGCAGCTTGTCCAGCCTCTTACGTGCCCACGTGGAGAGTGGAGTGCATAGAAGTAGCCGGGATTGAATAGCCTCTTAACTAACCGAAGTACGCACCGATGCACTCGATGCGAAATGCAATGTCCGCCGTTCCCAGCGGAGCGATGAACATCCTGGTGGGTGTTGGGGAGTTCTAAACTTCACCAGCCGTCCCAGCCGTCCCAGCCCGATGCCGATGATGCGGAGAAAATTGCCATCTCACCCCTCATGGGCCATCTCATGGTGGTTTGTAGCTTCAGTAGCGTACAAATATTCACCCCATCGGGCACCAACGGTGACCGGAAGTCTTGCGGGAGCGAAAGTAAAATGAATTGCACTCGAAGGTAATCTATGTTTGTTTGGGTTTCCCTGTCCATTTGCTGCTGGAAGCCGAACCGAGCCTGCCACCGCCACCGGCGCTTGCAGATTGCGAAGTTCACTTGTTGGCTTCTGCGGTGACCGCCGTCGAACGTGGTTCGAAAAGTTTCAGTGTTGTGTTACACGTTCAATATCAGGACTGTCTTCCGAGGGCATGGGCGAGCGCAGAAGCGAGAGAGCGAGAGTTCGTTTTCAAAAGACGAGCCAAAGTAGGACATTCCCGGGGACGAAGCGGACGGCTGGGTTTCGCCCCCCGAGGGTAACGTTACGTAAGGGAATCAACTGGTATCTGTGGGGTTCCACCATTGCCCGCTGTTTGCCGGCGTCTGCACTGTATGTACGTTCGGTCGGACGTAACCCAATTGTCGGCTGAAGTAAGTGATCGAAGCTTCCGGTGCCGGGACGAAGACGTCCTACGTAAGTCAAACTTTGCCAGCGACGCCGTAGAATCTACAATCAGGTCATGCTGGGATTCGCCAGCGCGTTCGTCGCTGGCGAAGGCGCCCGGTGTCCCGCCCTGCTCGCTGTCGAGGTGCACCAGGAAACTATTACTTTCATCGCTCGAGGGTGCAGAATACGAGCAGGAAGACGTAGTCCGATCGCTCCGTCCCTGATGCAGCTGAACGGAGGTGGGTGATAGTACTGAAAGTTTACAGATTATGTGCATTGAATTAACAATCATCGCTGCTGCAGGGAGGGCAGATAAAAATGAAGAACCCATAGCTGGTAAAAAATACCGCCCATATATTACAACCTACGGTGCGCCGTCCGTCAGTCTCGTGCTGATGCTGGGTTACGGGGTCAATATGAGATTGTGGTGAAAGTTTCACTAAATACCTTTTCCGCCGAGTTTGGCCCGAGTCCGGCCAAACTGATGCACTGGCTGAACGGTTCCGGTATTTTCTCGCAAACTCAGAGGTAATTGATCGGCGAGGGAAGGTGAGCGTTAAGGGATTTGGTGTGTGAGCTAAATTGGTTATTAGATTTTAATGATGGTCATGTGTGGCGAGTGGCTGGGGCCGAATCAAATTACTTTCAGCAACATTTTAATTGGAAAGTATCCTTTGGCTTTGGCACCATCTGCGTTGGGAGGGAGGCGTTACGAATTAGTATTCTGTAGGTGACAATATTTCATAATATGTATTCTTCGGAAGTCTTTAAAGTTGAATTGCTGATGTCATATATGAAATCAACGCCATTTTTTCAAATAATTCAACTCTCTAGCACGTCTCAAACGGTTTTATTTAAAAACTGCCCAATAGTTGTGTTCCAACAAAAGCAGATCACTTGAAAAGTTGTTACGTTTAACCGAAATCAAGCATTTGATAGTGTTAATCACAACACTTTACTCAAAACAATGAAATAAATAAATTGACTCAACGTGTATAACCAATAGAATAGCTATCAACTAAAATACCTAAACCTTGTGGAAAAATCTTGGCAAAACATGTTCTGGAGAAAACGACAGCCTTGCGAAAAACAGTAACACATCAGATCTGTTGTCAACATCTAGTCAACTCCATAAAATGAAAGACATGATCAGGAAATTTTAAGGCAAATATGTAAATAGGTAAAAAAATGAATTAAAAGCTTCAGGGTATTTTGGTAAATGACAATATTACGTGTAATACTCTCCGTAACATAACTATACGCCTGTTTTTTTGAGAATAGAACGAAAACTTTAAGAGACAGATGAAAATGATGTTCTACTAAGTTGTAGATAATAACGATATAAGTCTGTGACGAATTTTTCACATTGTTACTATTTTTATTACTATTTTTTCACCACCGTTCTCACCAAAATCGCTCCTCATAACCCACTTACGAAAATTCATCCATTCAATTCATTCACATTTAGCTAGGAATAAGATTTTTGGCATATTTTTATACATTTTGTCACGTTTTTTAAGTATGTCAAGGTCACTGGTACATTGATACGTTTCGTTTTCGATTTATACGACGCATTTGAAACGACTAGCATCGTATAAACGCAGTTTTCCGGCTAATTTTGGTATTTTTTCTATATACCATGCAAGTGTAATATTAACAATTTGTATACATGGTTTTAAAGGTTATGTTTTCAGTATTATGTTGAAAAAAAATGGAACCAAAACATGCCACCAAAACAATACTAGAAATCGAAATATACAAAATTCCTTATTTTGTGCCTAAAAATCGCATTAAACAAGTTATAATGCATTTGATGAAAACGTTTTAAACTATGCTTACATTATTCAAGGTAGTTTAAAAGTTTCTTTATTTTTAATCGAATTTTAAAACGATTATTTGTATCGAAACAAAAAATTAATTTTACTAGACTCTAGGAGAAACATTCGCCAAATATATTAGAACATGAGCACACAGCAATGGGATGTTCGAGTTCATATGGTTGGTTTGGAGTGGAATAAACGAGCGAATGCGCCAATGCTCAGTCAAGATTTTCGATAGTATCTGACTAAGTATCTTTCTCGTTTATTTCACTCCAGATTGGTTGAAAAAAAAAAATGTTTGAACGTGTCCATAATTAATGTATAATCATAATTTAATTTGTCCAACAAATACTAGTAAGCAGTAAAATAGTTGTTTTAAATGAATATAATAATCTGTTTTCAAATGGATTACAAAGATGCTTGACTTATTGGGCAATTAAGCAAGGTAGGTAAATACAGTGGACTTTCCATCATTAAAAATTAAGTTATTAGAAGAATAGTTCTCTTCACATGCATCCCGAAACCATAACAGATTATGAGTTATTCATCGAACCGCTTTTTACACATTCGACACCTGATGTCAAGAGTGTACGAAAATGTAAAGTGTCCGGTTTTGGTTACATTGTTTTAATAAGCTATTACACGGCTGGTACCTGAAGCAAGTGCCCCATCATCGAGGTTTTATTCAAAACGCTGGTGCCGGTAAAATCATAATACGATTGTAAATCCTGTTAAAAGCAATGTAGCAACTGGCATCTACATCGTGTAATACCGCAAGCACACCGGCTCACACACGTGGCAGCTCTCTGCACGATGAACGCAGCGAGCAAAGTGCAACGTCGCTGGTCTCCCGTCGCTGGCTGCTAGGACCAACCAGGACGGTCTTTCATGAATTTTAAAATGTGCAACACCAACGTCGCGCTCGCTTTTGATAAACGACGCATCGCCGTCGTGTGGCGAAAGGATGAAAACCTTGGCGCTCGAAGGAAGCACAAATACCGCGAAATTGATAAACTTTTTGCAAGAATGTGTTACCGATACGGCGGCGCGGAGTGGTTGCGGTGGTGGCAGGGACACGGGCGAAGCAGTTTTATAGTTGCACGAAAACATGGAACAAAAAATGAGTACATGAACTTTATCGTTCATGTTGCCGCTGATGGTTGAGTACCACCGGAGCCACCGGCTGCGCCATTGTGTATTAGTAATGATGGAGAAAAGCGCGCTGCAACACTTGCATCGTAACGGAGCAAATCTTTCCACTTCCGAAAAAAAAACGAAATGAATAGTTGTCGCTTGAGTGATGCGGTGATCGGATTATGTTTTTAAAAGGAAGTTCAAAATGAATGCCCATACAGCGTTGTTGTGTTAAACTTTCGTTATATCTGCATGATGTACTTCCATTTTTCAATTAATTTGTATTTTTGTGAAATATTCTATTCCAAGTGATATTATTTAACGATATCTTCTTTTTAATATAGAATATTTGGCATCATGTTTCAGATCAATAGAACTCCGCAACATTTGATGTACCAATTTCGTGAAAATCATTCAATTGAACGCATGTCTCTCTCCTTTTTTGTTTATCCATCATTTTTACCGAGAGGGTGTCACGAATGAATGGAAAGTATATTAAGTTTCATCATTTCCATTTCCATTATGTGAAATGCAAATTTTTAAAGGGGTTTCAGTCATGTTCTTCATCATGTTCAGGGTCTACTTTATTGGTTCCTTTGGTCCATTGGTCCGTGGAACCGTTGGTTTCACTTTATTTTGTCTTTCAATTAACGTTTAGCTTGTTGTGCTGTGCATGTAAACAATCTTCAATTACCATATCAAATAATATTTAAAATTATGGTAAATTTAATATGCAAACGTTAGAATCTTCGCGTCTAAGTGAAGCTTTATTAACAGAGAAATTACCGCATGTTTCGGTAATATCTTTGTTTAGATAGTATTACCTCTTATTCCGTGTCAAACTGAATCAAACTGTGTCTTTTAACACTGGTGTATATCATTTTAAAATTCTCTAAATCTTCATAATCCATGATCCAGCAGCAAACGGCACGATACTCTGGCGGTGTTATTGCTACACAGTGACAAAGTATTTTTAAATCCAGCGTGCGCGTCCCGAAAACCCGCCAAGTAAAGCCACCGGCCGTAAAGTTTGGCGAGGCTTAAGGGCCGTAAATAAAACAAAACAAAAAACACCGTCCCCCACAGAGGTCCTGTGGTTTTGCGTTAAAGAGTTCGAAAGAGGATGATGGTGCCGATAAAAAATGAAACAACAGCGTCCATGGCAGCGAAAGTGATCCATCCATCAATCATAATCAACCGATGCTATCAAACGATAACAGCGTGCTCCGCCCAGAGCGCCAGCAGACGGGTGTGCGTGCGTGCGTGTTTGTGAGAAGAAAATCTTAGCTTTGCCTGCACCGAGCTCGAAATTGTGTACGTCATCGTCACCCCGATGCCGTTGCGCCGCGCCGTCGTCATCGTCGTCACACAAGACATCCCGGGGGCCATTTCGGGTGAACCGATGGCTGGATAAACATGGGTTGCCAAATGCGGTGGCACCAGAACAACGAAGCAAAACAAAAACGAGAAATTGTAATAAAATATGAAAGCAATCAGTTGGTGGAGAGCAACAGAGGGAACCGAACACGCTGCCAGCTTCACATTAGACCGCGAAGAGATTAAATGCATTATTGATGAGATTTTTTGTGGCTGCCTCGTATCGCTCCTTTCATATCTGTCTGTTCGTGAGCCTGTCTGTGTTTTTCGCTGACATACGTCCATATGGGTTGACCGGCGCGATCGGGGTTGCACACATTTATCACGACCGTATATTATGGGCAAATGGTGAAAATTAGATTATTTGAACCGCAGTTGATGCCTCAGCACATGTGTCGTACGATCGGAAGGAAACTGGTGGCAATAGGATGAGTAATGTTGTGCGCAGGATCGTTTTTGGGGACATTATTGAGTAATGAGTGGAGTGTATGTTAGCGTGAAGAAAAAATAAAACAATATACTCTAAAAGTGCATGAGTATATACACATAATACCGTTGAGAGTTCTAAAAAATCTAGTTGGTTCGTTAAGTTATTAAAGTTCTAATATTAGCTGTTCAATCGCAGTAGTTTTTTGGTTTTGAATAGCTACCCGTTTTAACGATGGTATGACATGAGAGATATGTTACACTATGCGAACTTCTATTTATTACTTTTCAATCAAGATCCACTCCAAAATCGGTTCCCGAACTTTTATCAATCTTGCCATCTTGAAACATGACGATTGCAATGTTTTTGTTTTGCACAAACAGTAGCGGTCAAAATGATTGCCTGTGGTGTAAACAGGTGTAGCATAAGCCCCGTTTGTACAGTGTTAATATGTCAGATATAAAAATGTTATAAAATGATGGTTATCAACATTCTTAAATCCATCAACAACACTATAGTTCCGCGGTCTTGGACTGTTGCAGACTTTCTCGAATTTCATGTTGACGGTCTTAACACTCTCACTGACAACCGGCTACAAGGGTAACCAAAGCGTTTTTGATTTCGATTATCTCGAGTTCTATGAATGCTATTGATATCACATTTGAAATATGTGTCTAAATCAGGCTGTTTTTTCAAGAATGGTTTTTGACCGGCTTTTTAGAATTGATTATATTGCTTTTTTGTGAGTTTTATTTCCTACACCCCGTAAACTGACGACCAGACTATCCGGGTAGCCAGCAACTTGAAATGCTAATAGCTTTGTATTGAGTATTTTAATTGAGTTGAAACCTTCCAGTAAAAAGTAACATTACTTATTTAGTTTATTTATCTTTTTAATGTGACTTTCTATCTTTCGCCGTTTTCTTTTTATCTTTCGTCAAAGAATTGCTCATTTTTTCGAAGATGAGCGCCTTTTGATTTTTTTTATTTTTTTAGTACTTTATCCCAATTTAATCTTCAAAAGCTCTTCACAGGAGAAGGAATATACAATTTGATATTTATGCTAAATTTTGCAGATTTTTCGTATGAGTAGTTTATTAATGAGAAGATTTTTAAGATGAATATAATCAACACGGTGGTCAGATAATGGTGGTATAACGTTATAACGGAAGTCAGGTAACGGCACGTATTGTGCTATAGCACCATCGAAACGCCAGCATTGCCTTTTCGAAAGTGTGTTTTTAAGATTATTTCTTGAAAATCGTATTGAAAAATTCGGATTTAGTTATAAGAGATTCGAAATTTCCTTCCTCTATGCATTCCAGAAAGAAATACTTGATTAAAAATATACAAAGCACTAGCACTAGCTTAACATCAATGTTGTTATCGGTGCTGACTTTTATAGTAAAATAAATTAACATACTAATATCAGTAGCACTTTCACAGTAATTAAGACTAAATGAAGCAGATAGATCGATCAAAGTGTGAGATTCTTCACAATAAACTACGAGAACTGTTGTCCGCAGCTTTCTTTTATTAATTGGCTCTAGTAAGTGAGTCTGTCTTCTCCATATTTCATATTAGTTACAATTTTCAATTACTACATTAGTCTTTCACAGCTTTGTTATGGTCTCAAATTTAGCCTTTTTGCGCTAGTTCTTGGTACTAATTTTATTTTTACATATTTTGCATTATTTTTGCGCTAGTTCTTCATGCTTATTTTACTTTTACATGCTTTGAATTGTTTCTTCCTGTACTTCATTGAGAAAATATGATATCATTGATATGGTTAGATTAGACTGTAAGATACATAGCGTTATTTTTGGTAATTTACTATTTAAAAATATGTTTTCATATTAATGAATAGTTAAATTACTCAAATATGTCCATCAATCAATGTCTTTTTAAATATTATCTTCGCAAAGTTGAGTAACACAGAGCCACGCTGAAACTGTAGGCTTAGAACGAAGAAACCCATCGTAGGTCATCTCAGCTGTGTACATTTCAATCGCAAAAATGGGTTTATTATTATAATGAAGTGGGGAAACTTTACCAAACTCTGCAAAACGATAGATGGGATCGATTTCTATTCTGCAGACCATCAAATGCTTCTTCCCGCGCACAATAGCATGTGCCCCCTAGCTGCAACTGGCATTAGCGGTCTGTCTTCTGTTTACCACTGCGTACGAAATGAGAAAACTTTACCCAGGCGCGATATGAGCTTTGGGCGGCTTTTATACTTATTCGAGCCTTTCTTCAATCATGCTTGCTCACACTATTACGCGGTCGCCGGCACGAGTACCGGGCGCACTAATCGGCTTAGTGAGTTTTTATTGGCAGCTTTGCTATGAAATTGTGCGTTTGCCACATCGCCGCCCGAGCGAGGATACGGAAATTTAATAACAAAAATGCCCATACCCGGCCCGGGCGGCGTTGGCCGTTGGGAGTTGATCAAGTAATGAGCACAGAGAACAAGCGTTTCCCGAAACGTAAACAACCGTCACTTCCAATTGAGCGGAATGCAAGTTCATTGGAATCAACAAGGTCGATTTGTGTGTTTGTGTGTGTGTGTATGTGTGTGTGTGTGTGTGTGTGTGTGTTGTGCACTGGCACCCTGAACCCGATAAAGTAGAAGCACCGAGAGCAGCAGGTAAGTGGACCAATAATTAAACCAACTTCAACATTTCCAAACACACAAATTGGCTAACATGGTGCGTGATGGACAGCAACACTACTCGACCTGTTGTTTATCGATCGCGTTTGGCTCTTCCTGCTACTGGGAGCATTTTAGGCAGTGGAAGTGAAAGTTTCCGAGCCGAAGGCAAATGGTGGAGAAAAATTAGCAACGAGTGACAAATTGACAGACCACAATCCGTAAGGCAAGACAGATCGTTAAGAGCTAGCAGAATGGACAAATCGTTCTTGGAGCGAATCGATAAACAGGCTGAACGAGGCCCGATCAAATGCTGTTGAAGCGATGATTCGGGAGTCGTCAGAGATGCTCGACAAGACCTTGGCGGTGCCTTGCGACTTTCGGGTTTGGATTGAATGTTGAAACTCTAATTAGTGGGAACCATGCTCGGCAGTACTGCCATCGAGCAATTGCATAAGAATGGGAAGAACGTTGTGAGGTTCTGGAGTTAATACACAAGATAAATCCGGCGCGCTCGATGCTCTCCAAAGTCGCAACCAAAGGAAACCGATTGTACTGACGGAACCGCGTATCCGTTTCATGTTCCACTGGCTAGTTTTCTCGTTAGAAAGGTAACGCCGGTCATTAGGCCAGCATGGTTGGCCCGGGGGCCAAACGGTTCTTGTAACTCACCGAACTCCGCCGAGCGCGACCCTGAGACGGGGCGAGTCGGTGTAAAAATAACCCACCCAACCGTTCCTTCCCATTAAAACGAATTATGGTCTTCCGTGGCGGCATGCTCTCGATACGTCTGGCCGCATTAATGTTTCACTTTGAAGCGCGTTCGCGGGGGGAGCAGCGTCGAGTGTAGCGATCGGGGTACCGGCCGGTCGCACCCGGTTGGCTCGCTCCGGGAAGGTGAGCGAGTTCCTGCCCTAGGAAATGGCCAAAAACCGCATAGGAAATGAAGACGCATTCTCCCGGTCGATTGAATCGAGAGGAACTCCGCCCGGTGTGGTCGAATAAAAATTGCGTGTATGGGTGTGTGTGTGTGAGTGTGTGTGTGCGGAAGGTAAGAGTTGCTGGACGGGCGGGAGATAAATCGATGGCGTGATGGGATTGAGGGTCACAGCAGCCTGCCACATGAGGCAGGCGGACCCGAACGCTGCATAAGATATTTTCTCAGCCCATCCGTTTATTTTCCTTAGTACCTTGCGGAAACCCTATACAAAAGTTGGGATGCCGGTCCCGGTTTTGCTCAAGAACGCCGCAAAGATCGATCGATGTCTTGGCGTTTGTTTTGTCTGCACGAGCATAGGGACGAACCTGTGGGCGGAGGAGCTGCCAGGCAATCCGGGAAGCGTTTGATACTCGAGAGCATAGTACATGTTGGTTTTGTGTACGAGGGTTTTGTTCCGTGCAGCGGACAAGGCACGGCATCTGGTTTTTGTAAAGGTTTGCCGCGCTCCTGCCCCTCACTGCTCATTTCTTGGTCGCCGTCGATTCGACGGCAAACGTACGGCGAAAGCTGGCTCAAGATCACTTGACCGGCTGAAGGTATGGGCATGCAACTGTCGAGGTTCGACCGGCACGGCTAACAGTAAATCAAATGAAAACATGCATATGCTATCGTACGGGTAACGGGTTTGATTATGAAAGACAATAAATGGAGAACGATGTGCATATTTTTGGTAGAAATTCATATTGTTGCAAAGACAGGAATCTTATTGAATATATTTCTCGGTATTGAATCAACCAGCGTTGATATAGTTGAACCAAAAAAGGATAGAAAAAATTATCTGAAATTTAAGAACTTTATTACATTATATTATATAACATTTTTTATCAGTTAAGTAAATAAGTTTAATTATTTCAGAGAGTCCGTAGAGTAAAATTTGAAATCTTTAAGTTTGACAAACCCAGTTTGGTTCGAAACCGTCCTCGATGAAGGTGCCAACGAAAGCTTTAACTCTTTTGTTCGTACCATTCCCATCGAGACGTCTTTCATCCGTCGTAGTGAGCAGCAGCTCACCCGCCACACGCTCACTCTCACCGTCGTTCTCTTTCTCAGCAACCCTTGAGAAAATGAGCACGGTCTCGCAAGTGTCGCACAGTACTGAGGCGCCGGTTTTCCTCACGCGTGAGCCACTCGCCACTCACACCGTCGTGCGTGATGAGTGCCCGGCGCTCGCGGCCGTGCGTTTCTGGCGAGAACCAGCGAGAACCTGATTGCGGAAACGAGCTTTCCGCGTTCGGTTTCGCGTTTCGGAACGGGTTTTCCCACGCCGCGTTTGCATCTCAGTTATCGTTTGCTCTCGTTGCCAGCCGAAAGTCGCTTTCCTCGCTGGCAGGCACGTGCGTGCGTTCACCGCGTTCATCACAACGGCGCCGAAAGAGCAGAGCAAACGGAGGCAGAACAAAAAAGAAAGAAACAACATTGAGAAACAAACAAACACATACACACACACACATACACACAAACACACATACATACACACACAAAGGAGGAGGGATAGTGCTTCCAGCTTGGTTGGCTGCAAATCTCGACAGTGTAAAGCCACGCGAAAGGTGCGTAAATGTGGTGACGGCGTTGCGTTGAAGCAAAACATAGCGCCGCAAATCGGCGGCAGAAGTTAAGGCTCGAATTGTGAAGCGGTGTGAAGCAATTTCCAGCGAAAGTGGTTGGCATCAAAGGTGGTGTGTGTGTGTGTATGCGCGCGCGCGCCATATGTGAACAGATGTGAAGGCAAACAGGCAACAGGCCGTGTGTGTGTGTGTGAGAGAGAGAGAGAGAGAGAGAGAGAGAGAGAAAGAGAGAGAGAAAGGCATGGAATAGTGTGCAATAGTGTGTGCAAACCGTACAGGCGTAAAAGGATCCACGACCGCCCGTTCCGGGATAGGATTAAGTGCGACTGGAAGCTGTGTACTGTGAATTTCCTGTCAGTGGCTTTTCACGCCCCCACCCTACCTCCCTTCCTCCTTACCACCCCCACCCCACCGTACCACGAGTAACATCGGGGCGAATGCGTGCAGCGAATAAAGGCGCCAACCACCGAACGGCGAAGCGAAGGAAATCCGCAAAGGAAAAACCGCGCGCGCTCGGGCGCACCACCGAAGCATTTAGTGGGTGGTAGAGGTTTTTCTTAAACACTTTTCCTTCCTGTCTTCTTCCGGGATGAATTTTACGCCCCAGCAGCGGGCGGTGGTCGACACAAAAATGCAGCCAGTGTATTGATTCCGAGAATACACACACACACACACAGCAGATAGAAAGAGGCGGCGACGGGCAGCGGCGGAGGTGGAACATCCAGATTCCAGCCCCCGGGAGGCTGGTACGTGCGCGGCTGTGGCTGGAGATTTTTGAAATTGTTTCGAACGTGAAATCGCGCCCCGGAGGAACGGTCCAGTTTGTTTTCGGGAGCCTTTTTCTGGCTGTTGTTGGTCGACGGGGGGTGCAACCGTGAGAGGCTGGTCAGCCGAACGGGGCCCAGAGTCAGCCAGGTGGCCAGGTGGGTTTTCATGCTGGAGGCGATTGTTCGGTGAAATAGTGCTCTGTGACCTTCTGTGAAGCCGGAGTGCCGGAGTGAAGTTTTTCCGTGGGCTGAATACAGGCAAACCGTGTGGGAAATATAGGAAGAGTCAGCCAAATTGAACCCGGTGAGTCAGATTGAAGTGAAGTTCATTTGTGTTTGGAATCAAATATTTTTTATCATGAAATCATCATTAACACCGAACACAATGCATGCATCGAAAGCGCTACCGGGGTGTCGTTAATGGCGGGACTGTGAATGTCCTGGAGTTACTACAGTCTAGATAATGTCTATCGTGCCCAGCCCTTTCTCCGGCACCAACTATGCGAAGGACTGCCCTACCGCATTCCGTAATAATAGTGTTATAGATTGGAGTACACCTCGTACACTGGCGCTGTTTATTCGTCCCCAACCTGAGCCTCCGACTGGAATGGCTCAGCTGGCGGCGTTCCCAACACACGCGGTCTCGGGGTAATAGTTTGTGTCACGATCGCAGCTTATAAATTGCATCCATTTTGGTGCCATGGTAGCTAGCCAGCCTGCCGGTACGTGCAGACATTATTCAGCATGTTTGTACGGCTGATGCAGGTCGCGGTGATTTGAACCGAGAACCCCGCGAGACCGGACGCAGGGCGTAGGTACGCAAAATAATACATCATTCTAAATGACACTGCACGCTACGCGCGTTACAAATAATGCAAACGGGGGTGGCGCATGGTGGAGGACATACTGTAGGACATGTACGCTGCTTAGGTACACGGCAAATCTCGTCGATCTCGGTGATGGTGCCGTGAGCCGGAACTCATTTTTCATACACATTATTGTAACTTGTTCACACAACGACTGCTGTTCGTACGAACTTTGCGAAGTGAGGAGTCTTGCGAGCTAGTACGATTTTTGTATCATCTTATGAACGGTTCTTGAGTGTTGTCAATCCGTAAAAAAATGATGAAGTTATGTCGCTTTCTGTTTTACAGACCGCTTGGCTTAATCCAGCCCGCAACTATCGTTCTCGCCACGCTCATCACCACGACAACCACGACAGCGCGTGGTAGCTAGGCAAAAAAAAACAACACCCCCGGCCTCCATCGTTTCGCGCTGAAGTGGGTAAAACTTTGAAGTGCTCGAATTGAAAGTTTTGGCAATTTTTACACACAAAACTAACTGCTCCATCAAGGAATCGCCAGGCGGAAAGCGGGCGAATGAAAAGTTGTGCAGCTGCAGCTACCGAAGCTGCGTCGTTGATTGTCGACTTCTAAGCCGGTTCTTCAATCTTTCCAGCGAGCGCACTCGAGCACGGGCAAAAGTTTCCTCCGCAGTGCTCTCAGTGCCAGTTTATTTCATTTAACGCACGGCGGCAAACACACGGAGACACGGCTTGTATGTGTGTGTGCGTGTGTGAAGGAAAACTGTCTTTTAACTTTAAATTCCACGTACGCTGCCGGCGTGGAACATAGAGAATGTAATTAAAGATATTCAACATTTAGACGGAATTTATTTAAGATATAATAGTTGTTATAGAAAAGACTAATATAGACACTCAATCTTTTAGACGGCACTAAAAAAAAAACGTTCCTCATTGCCGTGCATCGAACATTGTCACCATTGCATGCCACTAATATCATGGTGGGGTAATTACATGGTATTATTCGATTTCGTGATTATTCTAGCTCCTAACTCGGAGCCTGCTCCCTCCGGAAATGGATCATATGAAATGGGCATGGGAGATGGCATGTGGAGCAGAGCAAACGTGTCGCGTGCTACCCCCTTCGTTTCGTACTGTCCATCCCAACAACTTCCTGCCAGTGAAATGATTTCCCGCCAGAGCCGTGCTTCGCTTGCGGAGGGATTTTCGGGACTCTGTACACACGGCGACATGCGGGAGCGTTCAGCAATCGATTTTCCTACAAGTGCGCATGTGTTCTGCCGGTATCTGCCGGGATTCTAGATCATCCCGGGACTCCCGTACCGGGGCCGTACCCGGGCGCCCCCGGTGGTTGATAAATAAATGATCGAATTTCATTATAATTAATATTCACCGGGCACCGGGCCGGGCATGATGATGCTGATAGTTTGTTGATGAACTCGGCGGAGAGGAATGTAGTAGTGAGCGAGCGTGGGAGAGAGAAAGAGATAGAGAGAGATAGAGAGAGAGAGAGAGAGAGAGAGAGAGAGAGAGAGAGAGAGAGA